>JAFBJS010000852.1:0-204496 GCA_016785265.1 Paraplagusia blochii
TAACACCTTCCATTTTGTATAGTTAGGTGTGAAATGTACAGTTGCCTGTACAAACCAGTACATGTTGCAGAGCACTGGTAATGATATTTTTGAGCATTGTTAGTGCCGTGTGTTAAAAGTGAGTAGAACTTTACAGGTGGAATTCTGAAAGGTTAAGAACATCAGAACTAGATCATGCCGTAGTTGCATAGTTGCACGAGGAAGAAGATTCCAATTTGTTCTAGTGTGAACCGGTTCACAGAGGTCGGTTCTGGACGATGACAGTGAAGATTCAAGTGCTACAGATCATCAGTTTGTCAGCATGAACCGCTCGGACCTTCCCTAACCTTTGAGAAGTCCCTACATCTCCTCTTCCTGTCTCACCTTCAGAAGATCGCAATGTTTTCATTTTTTTTGTTATAAAAAATCAAAATGATAATTTCAGACGTAAGAAGTTTAAGATTAACCTCAGTTTTAGCAGCTAAATCAGACTAAAACAGCTGTTAAATCAAACCACACTGAACTTCTTCACTCTGGGTGATTCTGTGGACAGTTACTTCATGAATACTACAGGTGAAGTATTTTGGATATTTGTTGTGTGACAGTTGTTGAAGCAGATGTTGAATTCATGTTTTTTTTTTCTTGGTATAAGAACTAACCTAAGACTTAACGAGTGATATATCAGTTTGATCAACTCTAATATAACGTCTTCACAGAAACTATTTGAGTTTTTGTCTAATAATAGAAAGTTGGTCCTGTACAATATTGCTTCACCTCAACACTGTCCTTTAATGACCATTTCTTTATGTTATAAAAATGATAAAAAAAATTAAATCCCTTTTTCTGATTGTTCTTCTGGAAGAAAATAATTGTGAATTATGTTTAGGAAATGTCTGTTGCTGCAACAACACTGGAAGTAAAAAAAACTATTACATGAATAAGAAACATCATAGAAAAAAACTGAAATTAAAACAAGACATTAAAAAACTTTTTTTACACGGAAAATCACAAAAGGCCTCAGTATTTGTCTTAAGATTTTTCATCCAATAGTCGTTTTTTTCCGGAACACAATACAACTGGTGCGTAAATATCTTACGTTAATTTCAAGAATATGAAGAAGGCACTATTTTTTACTATTAAAACGGTACCAGTCACACATTAATGAACATTGAATTTTTGCAGTCGTATAATTTGTTTCGATAGATAATAAAAAAAAAGAGAAAAAAAAGGCAAAATAAAATTACTGATATAAAAAAAAACAGAGTGCATCGAAAGTAAAGCTCATAAAAGTGAAACACAGTTTATTCATTGGGTTCAACGTGTGATATTGCTGTTCTTTTAATTTAACTTTAATTTTATTCTGGAAGACCGGGTTTTTAAGAGCAGCTCAAAAGGCTTTTATTTTGACATGGGTCAAAAATGATTTTTTTTAAAGAAAGTCTTCCACAATAAAAGCACAAATGTTTTTCTTTTCTTCCCCTCACACTAACAGTAGAGACTCCTGTTGTGGAGGATCAGATTACCCAATCTGTTAATTCTGTGCTAATCCACACCATGATATAATCCAACTTCTGTCATGCTGAAAATAAACACTCCTTAGTGAGTCAGCAACGTTGGCCTCCTGGTGTTTAAGTGCAAAATTAGTCAGTTAATCTGAGGAGATTACAGTCAAAGAAACAAAATCTCCACAGATTTCACAGCGAAATAAAAGCTTCTCACAGCAGGTGGAGCCAAATGTTCGAAACAATGCTGGGATTACGATTACAGGGGCGGCCTGTGGGGGTCGGGGGTTCAATACCCTCAGTTTGTGGATATTTTGGGGTCAACAATGTTTTATTTTTTAAAGCTTTTTGTTCAGAAACTGCATCTTCTCTCTCTTTCTCTCTTTCTCCCTCTGTGAAATGTAAACAATGTCACTGCATGCATAAATAATGAAAAATATAAATAAGTGAAAAATAAAAAAAAAGAAACAAAAACACATGAGCTGAAGCCATGAAGAACATCGATCTGGAGAAACAGACAGAAATGGGGGCAAAACGTATAAAATAAAAAGAATTAAATTAAATAAATTAAATGTAGACGTTGGACAAATGTTCATCTACGTGCAATTCATCAAGATTTCGCTCAGTCATTGAGTTTTAACTAATATTAATTGTGTAAATTGTTAATTGTAAAAGTGTTGACTCAGCTGTTTTAAGCAGTGAAAAAACAAAAAAAAGGCAAATTTATCAGTTGGTCACTTGTATATTTTCTAATAAACGATTGCGGGGGTTGAACGACGGCTGCTGCTCCAAGTGTTGAGCTGAATAAAGTTCCTCACCTTTATTTTAAGCTGCGATGAAACAGCTTCACCAAAAAAAAAAAATGTTCTTATTAAGAACGGAAAAAAAAGTCTGGTGATATTTCACTCCTGTTTTGTTTAACGTGAGTCACTTCACTCACATGAGCAGCAGAAACGATGAGAGGAAAACAAACGGACGAGGCAACACTGGACGCAGACGGATGGAGGTGGAGGTGAAGGTGGAGACACTCGTAGCGGCAGGAGTTCTGTTCACTCAAATGCACTTCATGTTTGTTTTCGAGGTCAACGTCGACAGCAGCGTCATCAAGGTTGGACAGAGTGGGCGGAGTCTTTCCCAGGCTCCTTCACCGGTGTCGGCCCTGGGCCATGAAGAGCAACACCTTCCTTATACCGTTGAGACGGTCCTTCAGGGACGTGAGGGCCAGGAACGGCAGCTGAGCCCGACCCTCCAACGGAAGAACGGCGAGTAACCACCAGCACCATGACGGACCGTTTGGACCGGCCTGAGGACAGAGAGACGGGGAGAAAGTTAAGCATGTGCGCCCCCTGAAGAACCTCATACTATTTTTTTCCAGAAATTAACAATAATTAAATAATTTGTGAAACTTTTCATGCCACAAAAATAGAGATAACTCTTCTTGCTATATTGTATTGATATTTACATGAAACATTTCAGTTTATTTAAATGAAAAGTAAAATATTACTGCTGTTTTTTAGTTGTTTTTTTTCGTAACCTGAAGTTAAGATCATTGTGTGTTGTCTCAGTTTGCCAACAGTTTTAAAGTAAATCACAATGAATTATATTGTTGCTCATCTATAATGATACAAAACTAAAGAAAGTCTTTGTTTTTGGCCTCAATATTAATATAATAATTGTTACAGAGTGAAACGGTAGCTCATCATGAAGATTCACATTCATTCAGGTCATGATAAACAAAAAGTTTAGCTCCAAAAAAAAACTGGACTTTTTCTTGAAGTTGAAATGCTAACTGCTAAATGCTAACTCTTTGGAAATCTCCTTTTTGAAAAACATCCAGTCCTGGGGCCCAAATGACACCAAAACAGACCAAAACAATAAATCGTCCAGAACTAACACTCATTTATTTTAATATTCATCCTCATTGTGTTTGTACTCGTCATCGTACCTGCATCTCAGAGTCTTTCCCAGGCATGGGTCCAAAGTGTCCTTCAATGCGTTCCTTCTGCTCCTCCTTCAGAGAGTTGACCCAAACCAAAGCCTGGTCGTAGACCGTGTCGTGCAGAGACTGCAGCTCCTGCAGTGCTGCTCCTTCCACCTACAGGATGAATCCACAGTTCAATTTTAATCCATCTCCTCGTCCCCGCCCTGGACCCAGCCCCCTACTTTGAAGCCCTCCTACCTTGACGTCCTCCAGGTATTCAATATCGGCCGTGTTGTATCCGTCCCTCTCTCTGTGCTGAATGACTTTGAATCTGCGTCGGCCGATGGTGTCCACCACCGAGCGGCCGTCGGAGAAGAACTTGACGTCGCGGATCTCTAACAGGCAACCGTAGTCCGCGAACCTACGGAGACAGGAGACGCCGCGGTAAGAGCAGGGACTTCAACCTTGACACATCTCATCGTTAGTGCTCGCAGGCGTGACATTACTGACCCCTTCAGGCTGTCTGCGAGACACATGCCAAAGAAGTTGGTTCCCGTCTCCATGCATCGGCGAATCATGAGTCTGTAGCACGGCTCGAAGATGTGAAGAGGACAGGGAACAGTGGGGAAGGCCATGGTGCAGACGAATATAGGCACATTCTTGTTTGGACTGAAGACAGACAAAGACAAAATATATATGTAAATACAAAAATATATTTAGGTTTCTTTTTAATTATAGACTTATACGATCTTCTCCCTTGTCTCCATTTCTGTTCTTAAAATTTTTGAATTATAGAAATAAAAAAATTAAATAAATATTTAATATGTTATAATTAACTTAGAAATGTATTTTTAATTTGACTTAATATTCAAAATGGTGTTAAATACATAGAATTACATTAAAAGTTAAAATCCTGAATTTTTATTTATCATTATTTACGTTTACTTATAATTGACCAGTACATATGTATGTGGTTTAAAAACTCACTTGGAGAACTCAGCCATCTCCTCCTGATGGATCTTCTGTCGTTTCATGAGCTCAAAGGGAAGATACTTCAGAATCAGGTTCTCCATCAATACTGTTTTACAATACTGACGTTGGACCAGGTACTGAAGACACAGAGGAGAGAAAGTTTTCATTTATGTTCAACAGTCTGAACCAGGAATCATAGAATTCCTCCAGGAAGAGGTTTTTGACTGCGTACCTTGGACAGCTCCTCCTTACAGAGAGGACACTTGGGGTTGTAGTCCAGACAGCGCTCCAGACACTGAAGACAGAAGGTGTGACCGCACGGTGTCGTCACCGGCTCGTAAAACAGCCTAAGAGGGAACACGTGAGATTAGATCAGTTCTGTTCTGGAAGTTCCTGTCAGAACTGAACTGTTCTACTCTCTCTCTCTCTCTCCCTGAACTGTACCTCATACAAAGTGGACATTCCAGATCTGCCGGGTCCAGAACTGGGCTGACCTCAGAGCTCAGTGATCCAGTCACTGGTTCTAGGTAAAGAAAAATGAAATAAAAACTTGAGTCATTTAATTCTGACCAGGAAACATTCATCATCTGCAGGATTGTGAACAGAAACTCACCAGATCGGAGTCTTTTGTGTTCTCCCTGCTCCTGCACCTCCTCCTCCTCCTTCTCCTCCCCTGAACTTCTCTGTTTTCTTTTTCGGAAGAGCAAATGAGCAGGTCTGGGGTTCTCAACCTGTGGCTGGCCTTCAGTTCCACTGCACTCTGGCCTCTCATGTGCAGCAGGACTGGAGTTGAGCCTCGTCTCTGAGGGAAATATGCCGGGGCTGAGAGTCTGGATCAGGAGGAAGGAGAGTGAGATGAAAACTGACGTTGACTGGACTTTTATTTTAATTTTTTTTTTCCTGTGGTGCCTGTGGCATCGCTCACCTGAAAGGAAGCACTGATGCTGCTTTTCAAGTGGGTTCTGGAAGACAGTAGGTTGGAGCAGTTTGAGATGTGTTGAGGGACCTGATCAGTGACGGGAGCCAGCAGAAGACTGAGGAGCTGAGAGGACAGAGAGAGAGACAATGTGATGACAACTGAAGACAGGCAGCCATTAGACTCCGTTATGTAACAATTTCCTGTGCGATGTGTCAGGATACAACGATGGTTTGTTAGACGGCAGGTCACGGCTGAGCTGAGACAGTTCTTACCTTGAAGGCCTCGTTCTTGGCCTGTCTGCAGTCAGGATCCATGGACAGACACAGCAGGTATTCTCTCAGAGCGCTCTCTGATTTACCCAGCAACACCAGCGCCTGAGCTTTACGGATACGACCCTGTAGAGTGGAAGAGAACGGATTTTATTGAATTGAAAAAAAAAAAGGAAGTTCCAATCAGGGTTTTGGGTTCTGTTCTGGGCCGTACCTTGGACCACCGAGGTCTGAGTCTGCAGACCATCTCAGCGTCTCTTAGAGCCTCCTCATAGTGTTTCAGACTGGAATGGATCTGAGAGCGGTTACTGAAGAGAATGTGGTCCAACGGTGCTGGAATCAAAGTTGAAATAATGACACAGTTAGTCACCACCAGGGGGCAGACTGTGTAAAGGAGAACGTGGAGTATGTGTTTACATATGAATGTAGATATTCTGGTTGACCTTACTGACCTCCATAGGTGTTTAAAAATCTGTCCACATGTTAATGTGTTTCCTGACCTACAAACTGCACCACTTTCAGTTTTTTCAGGAAATCATGGTTTCTTTAGTCAGGAGTCTCGGAGAGTTACTGTATCCTCTACTATACTGTCATAGACAACGTAGAGTAACACATACTGGGCTTCAGTGTAATGTTATGGTATGTGTATAAAACGGTACTGGTTATAAAGAGTAAACTGAAAAAGTCAGGATATTGTTTTGCATTTCGTCCGGTAAAACTGGACAGTGATGAGAGTTAATAATGTTTAGAATTATCTGACTATTTTGTGTTGTTTAATGCACCTTATAATCCAATACTGACAAATAACATAATTATAAGTAACCAAAGACCAAAATGCCACATATTCCAAATCCCAAAAGTAACAAACCTAGTTTTAATTATTTCATATTACTAATTTTATTTATAACGCAATCCTCCCACCTTGTTTAAATCAAATACATTTTTTCTTGATTTTTTTTTTTATAAAAAACTGCATATATAACATAAACGTATGTATGTCTTAAGGTACTTGTCTTAAATATATGCTGCAGTCCAACATTATATGTCTCAACACTTACTTATTTAGTCCAACAGATTGCATCTAAAAATATTGTGACACCTTTATATTTTTATCTGTAAATTTTGGCTCATGATCTTCCAACACTCCCTCTGTAGGTGGCGATCTAACTGTAGCTGGTGATCTACTTATTGGGCACACATGGTTTACACTGTATGGAGCACGTTATGAAAACGCTGTCTTACAAAACCATGGAACTCTATCAAGGTCACCCACATTCAGGGTTTCATAACCACAGATTCCTATGGGAAGCAGCGAGAGACGAGAGACGAGAGACGAGAGACGAGCTCTGGAGGTTGAACAAATAGGAATCATTTCATAATGTTTGAAACGGAGAGGAAATATAGTCGATGATTGTTGAGATTATAGAAGTGAAGAACAGTTATTATAATGTTCAGGACATACAGGACAGACAGAAAAGGAGACGATCTGAGCTAATTACTACAAAACTACATATGACCATGGTTTAAGAGGTGACATGAGACAAGAGACACAGTTTAAACTTCAGAAACCAAACCAACATTAGGCCAACATTTCCACATACAGTTGGAAAATCAGATGTTTCTTCAGGTCAGAAAACAACAGAACAACCGTCACTCCATATATAAAGGACCATAGATGTTCTAATCTGGTACTTATGTAAATCTATTTACGTAATTTCTTTAACTAAAATATTTGGAAAATGTAAGAATTTCTGTCCCTGGCCCAATTGCTTTTTAATTATTTTGCGTTAAATTAAAGAAGAATTAAACTCACGAAGATCAGTAATGTTTTTGTTAGCATTAGCTTAAAGACGTCAAGTTCTGCTGATGGTCAGAAATCCTCGACTTTTTATTTTATTTTTTATACCCAGCAAATTTTATCCCAAAAATCTGTGACATTTATTGTCGGACATCCTTATTTTAAGGGCATTTTAAGGGCATGAAATGATGTTCTCACAGAGAGCATCACAGACAGGTTAAAAATCTGAGACAACTGAAGCATAATGGTTATTATTTTTATTATAATCATTATGGCCGAGCCTGTTCATCTTTCAATGGTCCCACCCTGAATATGATTGAGTTTTCTTTTTAACCTATAATTATCTGTAAACAGGTCATGTTCAACCAGCACAAAGTCACGTGACATCAGAGACTAAACCTGCCATAATCATATAATAATTATATACTGTATCAATTGAACTTGTATATGACATAATCATTTTTCCTGTCAGTCCAGAAACACGGATATAAAGAAGAAATGAATCTTATTGCAGCATGAGTGCATCGAAGGTTTTCAATATTTTAAATTGATTCTTGTATTGCAGGATTTTTTCACTTACACAAGAGAATTCTTTAAAAAGATATATACTTTCATTTTTCATGATTAAATAAGTATTCCCTAGTCTGAGGAATAACTGCATAATAATAACACAGAGTATTGCAAGAAAAATGCCTTATGAAAGCCATAAAGTGATCATCTTCAGGGTAAACTTTGCAGTTTAACAGAACGCCTGCAATAAACAACGGACCACAGTGCAATATATGTAACGTGTAAATTAGTCATTATCAACTGGAGGTCCATGGGCCAAACCCAGGCCACCAAACGGTCCAAAACGGTCAATCTAACCCACAATTTGACATATTTGGAATTCATCCACTGCAAAAAATACAGTTACAGAAGAGTTACAGCACTGATGCGTATGTAACACTGGATTAATTTCATCCCCTCTTGATTATAAAAAAATCGGTGTATTACTGTGATTTATGAGGACAGAAGTAGGTCACGGGCAGAAGCTCCACTTGGCTAAATTAGCTGTTGTTACTGTTATTAGCTTTTGTTATTGTTCTTAACGTCACCACCAAAAAAGTTGTCAATACCAGGTGTAAATACCAGGTGAGTGCGTACACTGAAAACATTAATTACTAAACATGTAGTGCTACCTGCTGCTGTCCAAGTATTCCATTATTACTGGAATATGAATTTCATTTATTTTTATTTTCATGGAGTTGGTGGATTCGAACTGAAAGCATTGTGCACCCAAGTCCGCTTCCTTAAACCGCTAGGCCACAACTGCTGCACTTGAAGAAATACTTGTATTAAATAATATCTCAACGGCCCCCTAGTGTACCACAGTGCTGTAGTTGAGAACCACTGTGTTAGATTCTAACATTTCAGGACAGTGACGTCTGAGGGTCACGTCAAACCTGCTGACATCGGACGACACCTGGTGTTGACCAGCAGTAACATCCTCGACCTACATTCGCCTGCATCACGTCACGTTACACAACGAGGAAAATCGAGGGCTGGTTCAGGGGCGGGGCCGTTACCCAATGTTTGGTCCACTGGCCCAGCGGCACACATACACATACGTACACACATATACATAACCCGCTGTGTTATCCAACACATGACCACATGGCTACGAGCAGCGCAGCCTACACACAAACAACAGCGTCTTCTCGGCCTGGACTTGGACTTCAGTACAGTAGCTCCTCACAGCTCGTACAGCAAATACTCGGGTTTTACTGCAGACAAGAATGTGCAGCTACCGTTGAGGCTCCGTTACAAAATTTATTCCGGAATGTGTAACACTGGACTCCCGGCACGTAGCAATAACATTAAAACTACATTTATGATAAAAATATAATAATGGATTTTACTCTTCATTTATATTTTTTTCTAAAAAAAATGAATACATATACCTAACTAAATAGGTAACATGTATAAAGACATATATATAATAATGTAAAAGTATATTCGTTTTGAATAAAAGCAGCTGCTGAATGTATTGGTTGGGTTTGTTGCATTTTTTATTTCTGTTATTCATTTATTTTTATTTTTTTTTACCTTTAAATAGGCAGAAAAACCTCAATGAGATTAAACTCTCGTTTCCACATATACATATATGAAGTATCGGTGTATACTTCACGGACCTGTGAATTCGATTTGATCCACTTTCAAATCCACACAGAATAACTGTCAATATATGTTTAAATATAGTAGTTTTACATGAAAAGGAACGATATAAACAATTATAAGTTTTTCACAGCGGAACTTTAGATAAAAAGTCGAGGATTTCTGACAGTCAGCGGAACTTGACGTCTTTAAGCTAATGCTAACAAAACAATTACTGATCTTCGTGAGTTTAATTCTTGTTTAATTTAACGCAAAATAATCAAAAAACAATTATTCGACTTTTTTTGTTGTTTTTTAATTATTAGTGACCATTTATAGTAGTCTATTGTAAATATTTTCCGAACAGGACGGTGTTGTAAAACCGTTCGAGCCGCAGACGTATATGTTTAACGCAGGAACATTCTAGAAGTTTAACTGTCTTACCCTTCGTTATTGCTTGGTTGTACTTCTCCAGTGCAGCCTCCATCTTCTTCTCGGCGTACAGTCCGTTGCCCTCCCGCCGCAGTTGTCCAGCCTGGTGCAGGTTCGGGAACCACTTGGTCAGCAGGTTACTGAGGACCACGTTGACCCGGTAACTCTGGACCCCCGAACTCTCCCTGCACTCGTTACACTCCTTCTCTTTCCTCTCCTTCCTCTCCAGACACTTCTTACAGTAGCAATGTCCGCAGGGCAGAGTCACCGGCTCGAACAGAAAGCTCTGACATATCGGACAGCAGAAGTAGTCTCCCCCGCTTCCTGCGGTAGCAGCCCCGGGCAGTACAGCTACCTCCGCCGCCCCAGCCTGTTCTCCTCTTCCCGGGCTGCTGCTCTGACTCTCATCAGCATCTTGTCTCCGGATACTCTGGGACAGATAGTCTATCAGGTTCTCCAGCTGAGCCGGAGTCAGTCTTTCTATCTCAGAGGCTTGCCGGTACACGGCGAACGCTTCCGAGAATTTTCCTCCAAAGGCGAGCGCGTCCGCCCGCTTCACCATCAGCTCCTGGCGGCTCCCCGGGTCTCCCTGTGCCGCCAGCTGACAGTCGTAAATATCCGCCGCCAGGTCGAAGTTCCTGGACTGGAAAGCTTCGGCTGCGACCTGCAGCATACTCTCCCTCTCTGCGGCCATGGCGGGCTGGATAGCGGGGTGAGTCCTATCCCTTCATCACCGGCGCATACATCGTCTGTGAGGCGGAACATGTGTGTTCGGTCTGCCCGCTGTCCTTCACGTAACTGCCCGTCTTCTCGGCATGATCATGCTCCGTTCCAGGAAGTAGACCACTCATACTCTCAATGGAGCAGCGAGGACGGGGGGAGGTGGGGTGAACGTTATGTAAAAACTTGCGTCATGTGACCAAGACCAGATGTTCTGATTGGACGAATTCGGAAAACTGTTACAAAACAACTTGCCATGTAACACGCCGTGTTTGTGTGTCATAAGGGCAAAGAGCTCCGTGACCACACACTGTGTCACTGACTGAATATTAACTAGTGTTTCAGTCAACAGTAATACTTTATAACACGGTTATAGTATAAGTTAGTACTGTTTACCCTGGTTATCATACCACACTAACCTCACCGAGTTTACATCCGTCAGCAGCCATCACTGTTTACATTCAACCACCACTGTTTGTAGGTCAAGTCCAGTCATTTCAGAGGGTTTCCTGCTCAGATTGATGGAGTTTTATTGACACACAATGATTGATATAATGAGATACAGACACATGAGTAGCAGAAAAAAATTGAATATGTAAGACCTGAAATCTAAGTGGATCAGTAGGTTAGTAGTAGATAGACTTATATACACATAGTGTTTATACTCATATAGCCATTATCTTTGGGGTTATATATAAATATAAGTATATATATACCCTTTTTATGCATATATATGTATATATATATATATATATATATATATATAAAAACATACATACTTGGGAGGTCCAATATGAGGTCTGCAGCCCCCAGAGGGTTCGTTGAGGTACTTGACAAATTGTTACCCGGATTCTTCCACTGAGAAAATTGGCCACCAACTGCCCCTGGTTTATCAATGAGGTTTACGGTGAGGTAACCATGAGAGGATTACAGGCTGTTTTTAATATGGGTCGTTCAGTCTCGCCTCTGTGAACTCAATCCCACAGACAGACAGGCAGACAGACAGGCAGGCAGGCGGACAGACAGACAAAGAAAAGGAGGCCAACTGGCACAAATCTGAATCAGTGGCCATTTGTGCCTGAAAGACATTATGAGTATCAATACATGTTTTTGCAATTAATTATGATTTATTGTAAATGCATTGTATTAAAAGTTAGCAGCACTTTAGGATTTTATTATAAGCTTCCACGAGCCACATTTGGCCTGTGAGCCTTGTATTTGACACATGTTGTAGGGAGTATGCATGTTTTCTGGCTATTCCAGTTTACTCTCGACCAAATAATACATAGACATGGACTATTTTACACATTTAGTCAGACAATTGAGATAATTTTCTTCTTTTGATCTGGTAGTTCTTTCTAACACTTTTGCAACAATTTGCAACAATTTGCCAAATTTTGCATTTGACATCCCTAATTTCACTGGTTGGCCTAGTTTACAAAAAAACACTGCTGTATTTGACAATGAGTTGATCAATGTTGTAGTTCAGAACAGAAGTTAACCCACATATACATTTTTTCAACTTAGAAATTAAATACATATCAAGCTCCCAGTGATGTTGATGATAGTTTATATTTTGAAGGTTAGTAAAGTCTGTGGAGTTACATAAACAAATGTTACACCAGTCAAAACACAGACTGATGACTCACAGTCTGATGTTTGTACAAGGACAGCAGTGGAACAAAGTGTTACTTTAACTGGTTGATGGTAGAACAACAATTCCCACTACTGGGTTCCACTGTGTTCTTTTACTAGAACTGTTGACAAACAGTTCCTAGACTTTTTTTATTTCCTAGACAAGGATGATTTTTAAATAATGAAAGACGTAGAAAAAACATCACTGATCGAAACATACAAAATGTTTAGTCTCAAACTCAAATCTGACACCAGTTAAAATGTAACTGAGGACCTGCAGCCCAGTCCACAGATCAGGAGCTGTGGTCCAGACTGTGGACTACAGCTGCTACTTCTCTTCCTATCGTTTAGAGTCTAGCGCCACCTTACAGCATGTTGGATACCAACACTTTCAAAGACAATATTTCAACAAATATCTGACGCAAACACTATTATTTTCCAAAAGTATGAAATAAGGTTTGAAATGAGATGCTTTCACATTAGTCTTGAATTTTCAGAATACTCCTCTTCTCTACTTCATTCATTTCTTTGAGGATCAGGGCCACGTTGTAGCGAAGTTCCTGGAACTTTGACACAGGAACCTAAACAAAAGAAAAGTTAAAAAATAAAGAAAAAACTCTTACTCTCATGAATGAATTCTTCATTCTATTCTGAACAAGTCTTAAACCCAAATATTATTAACGTTGATAAATAAAATCCACAAGAATAGAATCAAAGTTTCAAAGAGAACATTAGTTCAGATCCATCAACAGTTCCATGTTCTGTCTGGACCACATTGTTCCAACATTGTCGTAGGTTCCACGGCAGTCGACTAATCTCTGGATAAATTCCTGTGAACCACGTTGAGGTGAACATAAAGCCTGTCAATAGAATCTGCTCATCAGATGTTGTTGCTGCTAATCTTCTCATCCTGCTGTCAATCCTGTTATGTAACTCTGTTCAACCAAAGCTGGACCACACCCCCTCCGCAGACCCCTGTTTGGGCCACAGTTGTATCCTACTTTAAAATGGTTATTGTCACAGGATTCCAACTGAAAAGTTACTTTATAACTCTACAGGAAGTACTTTGTACCATTGGGCTGGGATATTAACAAAGTTTGGGTTTACTGTCATGTCCCCACCTAGAGGACGGAAATATATTTACGGTCCATCGAACACCTGATGACATGTATATTTTATCCGTACAAACTGTACAGATGAAATACAGTAGTTTTTCATCTGTACAGTGGCAGCAACTCACCTGGCCTCCAGTTACTAGGTGTGTTGCTGCCACCTAGTGACTGGAGGCTTGTTAGCATTCAGGTGTTACAGCAGCAAAGACACAGAACTACACCAAAAACTCAAACTGCGCCTGTTCTGTCATGTTGGCAAATTAACTGACAAAAATAATTACATTATTATTATGAGAAACAAAATATATGCAACTAAAACAAACTATGCAGCTCAACTAGTCCAGCTATCACAAATTGAAAGAGCTACAGTCCATTAGTACGGTGTTCTTCAACCTTGGCGTTAACCTAATGTCTAGTAATTGATAAAAAAATTAATACAATTCCGCAGGTGAATAAATGTTCTGTAAGAGTTAGAGTAATGACTAAAAACAGCAAACACAAAAATATTCCACTTCCATGGAAATAATTTTAGTTCACAGGAAACGCAGTATCTGGGGTGGCGCTGTTGCACAATGATACATATCAAGAAGCAATTCAGATGTTCCCGTACCTCGAAGCGATGAAAACTTCCGTCCGACAGCTTCATGTGCATCAGTACAGAGGGCTGTAGGGCTCGGGTCAAAGAGCTGTGGACACAATGGACCACCAGAGAAGACATGCAGAGAATCAGTGGTTAGAGGCTGATACCATTTTATCTTCAGTGGAAACTGAACTTTGTTTTTTTTTTTCCCAATAATATGATTTTTCAAAATTATTTTCAGGATAAACAGCTGTATAATACAGAAAAAGTCACTAGATGGCATCGTTGCAGTTTGTTAAATTAATGTAATGCCCAAATAGGGGTTTATACAGAAGAATGAATAAATTATATTGGTTGGTATCAGAATTAGATATTGAGTATTGAGACAATTATCAGCAAAATGTAAATATCCAAAATCCTTAGTGGAGACAGTTTCTCATCTCAGCTTGAAGTGTCATACCTGGTGGAAATAGCGACATCTACTCTCCATTTGAATTCTTCCACTGTAGGAAGGCGTGGGTCACTCCGAGCAGCTGCCAACTCTAATGCTACTCGCCTGTAGAAATAGAAATAACAGAGTGTCTTAGTCTGTGGAACCAACGTCTCGTTGTTTTCTGTATTGGAGATATTGAAAGAAGACTCAACATACCGACTTCCATAGACGACGCTGGAGAAATCTGTAACAAACTCCTCAGGTATTCTAGACGACAGGAACATAACAATGATTTATCACAGTAAATAGTTACGACAAATTAAACATAAAGACATGACGTCAGTCTCACCTTAGTTCTCTCAGGTCATCTTTAAAAACCTAGGACACGCAAAGAGAGACAACACAGTTAATATTTTTTATACACATTATAAAGGAATTTCATAGATTGTAGAGCCCTGGTTACTGAAATGTTGACATTTGTTGTCATGAAGGGCTGATGGTTGGTCCTGAAGACAGACCAGTTGGAACACTGTTCTAGATGATTCTAGGTGATAATACATTTATTTGAAAAGAAAGGAAGGAAAGAAAACTCCTTCTTTTCACATTGTGATCCACACAAAGAAATTTGACCCATCACCAAAGTGGTAACCTAGCAGTTGGTGGATTAGAACCTGAAACCCCCTGAGAACCCAGTCTGGTTCCTTAACCACTAGTCCACAACTGACCCCCCACCACTGTGAAGTTTTATAACTGACATTTAGGTTTGTACGTTTGGCTTAGAGATCTTTTATTTTCAACAATTTAGTATTTTATTACTAAGAAAACAAATCCGCCTGGTGACTGTGGTGTGTGACAGGTGACCTGGGTTTACCTCCTGTTTGAGCGATGACACAGGGATGCGGATGGCTTCAGAAAGCAGCCTGTACATCCCTGCTACGATGTGACTGAGTCTCTCCTGTGGAATGGTGCTGCTCTCTGCTATAGCCTTCATGGTCTCTCTACAGTCCTTTCCTTCCAACACACTGACCACAGCTGTGAGGACAGAGGCCATCAAAGCAGTAAAGAGACTGGGAATTTGACATTAAATTAAAAAGATCAACTATTTTATTTTTCCATTCATTTCAAAGCTAAGAATGATTGTAATTCCTGTTCAGACACTGTCACATCTTTTTCTATATATTTTCGATGGCCTGGCCTTGATCGTATCAAAACCTTTTTATCATTAACAGTATACAGAAAGCCAATCAATTCTTAGATTTGGGAAAAAATGTATTATAATTACTTAAGCATAATAACCACGTGTGAGTGAATGACCTAACCTGAAGTGTAATTCATTTCTACTCGTTTACCTTTGAGGATTTTTCTGAACATCTCGTGATCCAGATCCTTCAGATTTCTGCACATCGACTCGATCTCCGTCGGAATTATGTTTCCTAGGAAGGTGGAGTCCTTCAAGTAGCTCGAAGCCATTGGACGCGGTAAAATACGAGAAAACTATTAAAAAAATAAGGCCTTATTGAAGGATGTAAGGGTTTAAGGAAACTTCGAACGTTTTTGTTTAACTTCCGCCTTCTGGTCACCTGACACTGACGTCGCTCTCGGAAATCTCGCGAGAGCAGCAGCTTCCGTGGGCGACAGAAGAGAAAGGATTTGCAAATGGAAGTGGTCACGTTTTAAACATTAAAAGGTGGGTTTTATGACGTAGTGAGCCTTAGCAGTTATATCGATGTGTAATCGAGGTTTTTCCAGAGTTGCTAATGAGAAAATAATGTCTAAACACTATTTTCTGTCGGGTAGTGTTTCGTAGTCAGCGAAGGGATTAGCGCCCAGCTAACGCCGTTAGCCGTGTTGTGTTTTTACGCCACAAAAACAATGTTACTGTTGTTGGGAGTGGAGCCAGACTTGTTCCCCGTCCGTCACTAAGCTCAGCGTTTGACTCTATGAAGCGGTTAAATGACAATTCTACTAACGTGAGAAAATATATGACGTATTTACATAACAGTTACAAACGACAGTAGATAAAAGGTCTTATGTAAGTTTTCAGCTGTTCGTAAAGACAACGTTATGTCGTTTAAAATAGAACCTTTGACTTGACGTTGTATTATTACCACGACTCTGCAACATAATAAAAGACATTGTATTAAGGAAGTCTTTATTTGTAACTTCTTTCAATAAAGTATTTTGTTTGTTTGTGGACAGATCCAAGATCAGATTGTATTATGTTTAAGGCATTTTGATCGAACATCTTGTAGAGAAACATATTCATTAAAGACAATTATTGCATTAAACCATAGAAACTACTGTCGTTATTGAGGCTGCAGCCATGTTGCCAGTTGCCATGAGTCATACCTAATGTGAATGCATCTGTCTCTGTGTCAGGGTTAGTCATGTCTGAGTCACTGTACGAGAAGTTCTTGGCTCCAGAGGAGCCGTTCCCACTCCTGTCCCAGAGAGCCAACCTGAGCGACGTGGGAACGTTGGACGTCAGTGACTTTGGCTGTCAGCTGTCATCGTGTCACCGGACAGACCCACTGCACCGGTTCCACAGTAACAGGTCAGAACTTGATTTTTTTTTTAAATCTGAAATCAGTTGAGTATTCTGTTTGGTTCATTAAAAAATTTAACTTCTCATCCACTCATTGACTTACTTAGATGGAATCTTACCTCCTGTGGAACAAGTGTTGCCAGCTCAGAGTGCAGCGAGGAACTATTTTCCTCCGTGTCTGTGGGGGATCAGGACGATTGTTACTCCCTGCTGGACGACCAGGAACTGACGTCCTTGGACTTGTTCCCAGAGGGCAGTGTCTGCAGTGATGTGTCCTCTTCGATCAGCACCTACTGGGACTGGTCTGACAGCGAGTTTGAGTGGCAGGTGAGTCTGTTAGTGCAATGTTAATTTGAATTTGTTCGTTTAAAAATGTCTGTTTCATCATCATCATTTCTGTTCTGTCCTTACAGCTGCCAGGAAGTGACATCACTAGTGGCAGTGATGTCCTCTCTGACATCATTCCCAGTGTACCCAGTTCGCCTCGCTTTTTTTCCAAGAGAAAGACGAAGCCCCACCCCCACCGCAACCTGGACGAACTACCCTGGAGCGCGATGACCAATGACGAACAGGTGAGCGCAGAAAACTCACCAAGAGTCCACAAAGATAAACAACAACAACTACAGAGAGTGACCGACCTACAAACACAGTAGGTTTCGAGAGGCTTATCAGCCGTCAACATTTGTTAGATTTTCTTTGCAACATGAGGAATCTCTCTGCCCAAACAGAGCACTTTCAGAGGAGGAGACATCTCTTTCTCAGCCTGTGCAGTTGTCCCTTTTCCCCATTGTAGTTCCAACATACTCACATAATCTAGCTTGGGAAAATGCTGTATTTCAAAACTTGGTCCTGACAAGAACAGTACGACTTTAAAGTGTCTGCTTGTGTTTTTGCGTCCGTGTATTTCCTAAGGTGGAGTACATTGAATACCTGAGTCGAAAGGTCAGCACAGAGATGGGCCTGAGAGAGCAGCTGGACATCATCAAGATCATCGATCCCTGCGCTCAGATCTCACCTACGGACAGTGAATTCATCATTGAGCTCAACTGTCTCACGGATGAGAAACTCAAACAGGTTGGTGTTTAAAACAAAACCTCTACTATGATGGTGGTTCAAAGGGTGTGGTACTCCTCCTTTGGAGGGCGCCAGAGAACGCCCGGGGTAAAAGTAAATGGCAGTAAAATCCCTGTTGTCCTCAGGTGCGTAACTACATCAGAGAGCACAGTCCGAGGCAGCGGGCCAGCAGCACCAGAGAGGGCTGGAAGAGGAGCAGCCACAGCAGTGTCAGCAACGGTGGAGTCAGTGGAGCCAGCAGCAGTAATGCCAGCATGGTCAGCTCGGCCAGCTCCTCCACCTGTTCCACAGCCTCCAACTCTGTAGCAGGTGAATTCTTATTGGTCGTATCAACAAAGGAATCCTACGATAGCGCCTTAAAAAACGTTTTTTCATTTTGTTATTTTCATTTCCAGGTGGAACAGCCTCAGCCTGCAGTGGGAACAGTGTTGCAAACATCAGCAGAGCTCACAGTGATGGGAATCTCTCCAGTGCCGCAGAACGTATACGAGACTCTAAGGTAAAGATACAGACACTGTCTGAGGAGGAGAGGAAAATAAACCAGCGTTAATAGGTGGAAATAACTCAAGCAGTTGGCTGAAGTTTTATTTTAAAAATGTACAGAAATCATACAATCACAGATGGGAAATGCTGGAAAAGTTTTTTTTAATTTTAAAACCTGATTCCCAGGCTTTGGAAAAGTTATGGAAAATAGTTTTTTTTTCATGCCAGCTGAAGATCAAAGCTGGTAACAGCTCAGCACCAATAGGTGATTTTTATTAAAAGCCAAAAGAGACTTCCAGCAGAAAAACCTCAGTTTCAGCAACAGTTTACAGCAAACAAATCAAATAACTGTGTGTTTCTGCAACAAAATTTAGTGCAAAAAAAAAGAATAATGTTACTTCATTATTTTTAATGTGTCCATATTATCCCTTATATGGATCCTAAAAATAATAAGTAACACTATTCATTTGAGTCACTATGCATTTAGGATGGAAAACTAATTTCACTTAGTGTTACAATAAATAATTCTCTGTGTTCACAATAAAATCATTTCTTTTGGTCTGACCTGATCTCCTCTCATCATCGTTCCAGAAACGCTCAAAGCAGCGTAAGCTTCAACAGAAGGCCCTCAGAAAACGTCAGCTGAAGGAGCAGCGTCAGGCTCGCAAGGAGCGTCTGAGCGGACTCTTCCTGAACGAGGAGGTGCTGTCGCTACGGGTGACGGAGGAGGACGACCACGCCGACGACCTGGACATACTGATGTGACAGCAGTGAATCAGTCAGTGCTCCCTCTACGCCTGCTCTCTCCACGCCTGGTTATAGAGCTCAGCCGAAGCCTTCGAATCCACGTCACTGCTGTAGACACTCAGTCACTCCACTCACCCTGCTCTCTGTTAGAAGTGATGTAGTAAAAGGAGAAGTTCAGCCTCCAGTTATCATCACGACAGGGATATAAACACTGCAGTATTTTTGTTAATATCCAGTGCTACCACAGTCATTTGCACTTCAGTCAGTTATAAGAATGAAACACAGTTAACATAAGCTTTTAGATGCTTTTTAGACTAATATTCAACGCTTCATATCCACCAGCAGCAGCAGCAGAGATCAGGCAGGAGAGCCTAGTCTGTTTCCAAAGATCATTGAATTTCTGGGTCAAGCTCTGGTCTGTAGCTCTGGTAGAATCTGAGGTTTTTAGCGGTGAACACCGGGAAAAGACGGCGAGCTGCTCTGCCTTCTCCACCTGCTGTGGTTCCATTTCACTCTCAAGGCTTAGAGGGAGCACTGAAAGTCTGCATGTGTCAATCCTCACCCACGCGACGCCCCCGTGTGGTTCAGTAACTAACTCTGCATTCACGTGTTAAGAAAAAGTCTTTACCTTTATTGTAAATAAATGATGAGTTATAGCATATTTGACGATTGATTTCAGGTTATTGTTTGGTGAATTTTTTTCCTGTCTCTCATCCTGTGAGAAATTAGATCCTTAACCCCAGGCTCTGCAAAACTTCTCAAGTCTTACTTGGTTTTTGTTTCATCCTGCAGCGACACTGAGGCTGAGTTTGGACCTTGTCTTATGACCACTATAATTCCTGTTTGTCTTTAAGATCTTTTACAGAGAATCTGTCACCCCCTTGTGGTTGCTTTTTCTTTGAGTCGGTTTCTTCAATGTGCACAGCTAGCGTTTTTTTGTGTTTCCTTTTAGTCCATGTCCAACAATTTGTCTCTCAACTCTGTTCTTCATGTCTTTGTCTTCTCTTGGTTTCTGTCTTTGTGTCTCATGTTAATACACTGCTTATGCTGCAAACAGCAATATATTTACAGATGTAAAAAAAAGGAGGAAAACTATTTTCGAAAAAAAATATGAAACAAAAACCCCTGTGATGCAATACATTGTAAAAAAAAAAAGTTTTAGTTAGAACTTCATCGTGAGCCATGCTGTGTGTTTGTGAAGGTTCCTTCAGAGCCGCTGTCACGTCATCGTACTAATTCTCCACAGGTGTTGGTTCAGACCACAACAGACCTGTAAAAGTCAAGAAGAACACAACCAATAAAGTCATCATTGCATCAAGCCTTGTTTTTCTATCCTCTGTTTACTCCTCAGAGAACTTCTAACCATCTCAAACACAGTGGAGCCATATTTATTATCGCAAAGTTTCCTCAATGAAGGAAAAGAAACTCCTTGTCATTGCACACAACAAATGTGACCTCTGCTTTTAAACCGTCACTAAAGTGAACAGTGGGCAACTCTGAGTGGAGATGATGCGATGCTCAGTGGACCTCTGTGGTAAGCTGATGGACTCGAACCTGAGACCATGCGGTTCTTCAAACCACTGCCCCAAAGGATATGTATTTATGAGCTCCATTTCTCCCCCCACCACTGTCTCTGTCCCTATCTTAGTCATTTCACCCATTTTTATAACAATAACATGAAATATTTTTTTTCATTATTATTATTCTATATTAACAATATACTGTGTTTGTTTCTATCTGTGTATCTAGTGCTTCAATAGGAAGGAATATTTTGTTAATTTATTTCTAGGAGGCAGGAACTAATTTATTGTTTTTTTTAAGGAGAAAATGAAACCTAGAGTCAAAGGAAATGGACACGAATGCCGCAGTGGACCAGATTCAAGTTGAATCTCCAGGCTCTACTGTAAATCTTGAAGTTTTCTGTACAAAGAAACAGAATGTCATGAACCTGACGTTGTTTTCCAGTGAATGACTCTTCGTCGTCGTGCAGTGTCTTCAGTCGTCCAGCTGACAAAGCAGGGCCACGCCGCGCTTCACCCAGTGCTGAGGGGCCCTGCTGGTGGGCAGCATCATGGAGATGACAAAGTTGGTGGAGTGTCCTGTGGTGGACAGGGTTCCTCTCCTCTCACTGGTCTTATACAGAGGACAGTTGTACAGTCGATGGTTCTGACCACGAGCTTTCTTTTCAGCTGAGGGGGAAGGAAAATAGAATAAATCAAATATATTCAATGATGGTACAAGACAACGTTAAGCAAAAACAGAGGAACAGAGTTTTTTAAAGAGATTTACAGGTTATTTTTTATTTATTTTTCATCCGTATTTAATATTGAAATAATTCCATAAACTCACAGGTTCAGGATGAGTACAATTGAAAAAAAAAAAATCCATCGATATTTGAATGATATGTGAATCGTTTTTTTAATTCTGAAACCGTGATTCTAAGGTTCCAATGTCTGTAATTTGGCTCCACCTAGTGGTACAAGAAGGTATTGTTTTTTCGCTTCCACATTAACAATTGTCAGAGCATAAATTGTAAGTGTTTGTGTAAAGATTTCTAGTTTTTTTGCCACAGTAACTTTTTTGCTTTGAGAAATGGTTCAGAAACTGTGGACAAAGGAGGAGGACAATGTACAGAGGTTGTTAGATTTATAGTTGCAGGTAATGAAGATTTTCAGATGCACAGATAAGATGGAAAATTAGAAAGATTAGAAAGAAATTACAATGTGTGAATACACACTTGGTTTGATCCAGATGGTCGGCATCACATCGAACAAGATTTTGGGCTGTTGTTCAGTTAAGACGCCGCTGTGAAAGGAGAAAGAATATGACACCTTAAATCAGGGTTTGGACAAAGAAATTCAAAATTTTTTTTTTATTATAAAATGCTTTAATTTGATGAGAAACAAAATAAAAATCCAAAAATATTCCAAGAGGGCATTTCGTCTTTTGTCTCCTAACCATTCTCACAACCTACAGACACCAGACCCTTGTAATGTTGGTGTCTGGTAGAGACGCCCACCTGTGTCTGTCCCATCCAGCTCCATCCAGGAACAATCCGTTGACGTAAACACCGTCCTCTGGTGATGTGTTGACGTCATCACTGGGAAGAATCTGGAAATAAAATCACTTTCTGTGTCTGCCGAGGTTGTACTGCAGAATTAGGAGCTATTGTTGCAAATATATATATATCTTCTATTTTTGTCCATAATGTTATCTAATTTATGACTCTTTGTTAATTGACACCTTGGTTTTCCCCCTCATAAACGTATATTCCAACTGATTTTGTGAAGATGCTTCAATCATTTTCATTTCACCTCAAAATCAAAACCCAGCAGGTCGATGGGGAGGTGGTATTTCCTGGCATAGTTCTGCATGGCACCAGTGAGGAAGGCTTGGGTGAAGAAGAAACCAGAAATCCAGAAAATGTTGGGAGCCCTGGAGTCGTACCAGTCCTATAAAGGCAGGAACAGGAAGTAAAAATCATTCATTCAGAAGAGTTAAACCACGGACGTATGACAATCACATTTTACCAATGTCAGAAACGCCAATTTAATCATCCACCAATACAGTTATAATCCTCTAATATTTATTTATTTGTACGATAAACTATATGACTATGCCATTAATTAAATGAGCTGTAAGGCTGCCATCTAGTGACTTTTACTGCAATATACAGTTGTTTATCAACAAAGGTTTTTGAAAACACATCATATGGTCCCTGGCAATATGTTATCAAAGAGTGATTCTTATGGATATTAAATATAATGTTATTATTATTATTTTCTATATACTAATTATACTCTTAGTGTTTCTTAGTTACATCTTCGTGACAGTTTCACCTGCAAAAATCTCAGCCGGGCGAGAAGGTCAGAGATGTAGCTGCCCAGAGGTTTGAGGCTGGGGTAGGAACGCTTGGCCCACTTCTCTGGGATCCTGCCTACGACCAGACTACTGGCCACTGCCTCCAGCTCTGCATCCATCACCACCAGACCCTTGATGGCTTTCATGAGGTTCTGCAGACTCCGACGGATCAACCTACACAACCTGAGGAAGAGGAAGAGTGGGAGACAAACTGTAGACAAAAGAACGCACCGTTGAGTTAATGTGATGTGTGACCATCAGTCCATACGTGTTGTATCGTTCCATCTCCTGGACCAGCACGGTGTTCATGCTCTCCTCGTACACGACTGGAAACTTCAGTAAAGCAGCTTCTGTGTCGAAATCTTCTGGAAGCTACAAGTGTGTAATTTATGAAAGTGGTGAAATTATTAGAATATATACGTGCATTTATTTAGAGACCAGAAGAGAATAGTTTTTACGAAAAAATTTAGAAATATTTAAGAGAAAATTTTGAATTGATCAGGCTGAATTTAAGGGAATGAAGTAGTACAATAAAGTTTTTATCTTCATAAGATCGTAGATCAAGATCATCATCATAAGATCAAATAATGAATAAGTTATTGTTTTATAAATAAAAAATCATTTTCTGTAGTTTCTCTAAGACAATAAACAAACAATACACTGAAGAGAATTTCTTACCTTAGTCAAGATGTCGTTTGCGATATCGTAGAGTGTGTTGTCACTCCCGGAGCTCACCCCTCCCTTGGTGCCCCCGCCCTGGGTGAGCAGCAGAGAATCGAAGAGCAGCTTCGTCTGCTGCAGATCTTTGGAAATGTCGACATTTTCGTGCATCCCAAAAACCTCCGGCTGCTGGTTGACTGGTAGCTTCTTGATGAACTCGATGTAGTCCTCGTACGTGGACTTGGGTGGAGCGTAGTATTCACCGCTGGGTGAGAACAGGTAGCAGTGCTTCTCCACCAGGTCCTTGGTGTAGAAATCCGCCAGCAGGGTCATCAGAAGCCTCCTGTCCCAGTCGTCTGTGACGCGGCCGCCGTAGTTACACTCTCCGGTCAGATAGGTGACGGCCTCGAACGGAACCTCGTCGTAGTCGTTCACAAAAAGCTGCAGAGGAAATGATTTTATTCCCAGTTCAGGCTCCGACAGAACAGAACCTTCATTAATACCTGGAGCTGCCTGATGCTGATGTGAAGGTCGGACTCATTGAAGCCGTAGGGAACATTCCAGCCCAGTGGACCAAACTTTTTTCTCTCCTGAACCAGAGCATGGAAGAAGCACAGGCCGTAGAGAAGCTTCTCCCAGATCTGAAGAGAAAATTGTAAAGACTCAGTTTCAGAAACTTGTTTTGAAGCTAAAAACTCAAGCCGTCCATAGTTGTGTCAACTCCTTGCTCCCTTAACTCACCAGTTCTTTTTTGGGGCAGTTGTTGAAGAACTTGGGGTCAGACACAGGGTCTGAGAGGTAGGACTGTAGTAGGTTGAGTCTCAGTCCAGTCGGGGGCTCATTGGTCATTTTCACTCCATTCTGCAGGATCATCACTGGAAACTGATTTGGAAAATTAAGATTTATTTAAGGTTTTCAGCCAAACTTTCTTCACAACTAGATTTAATTGTAATTTTTTGTTCTTATTTTACCTTGGGCGACGGGTAACTTGTGAGCCAAAGGCGGAAATCTGGGTGACAAGTTGTTGAAGTGAAGTCCTCGCAGATTTTTTCCAAGCTGGACATCCAGGAGACGGCTAGGTGACAGTTCTGAAGACACACCCACGTTCCGTCCTGCATCGCCGTGGAGATCATCTTAGCCGCGATGGGGCCTTGGCCCTGACCCAGGGAGATGGACTGGAACTTGGTTCCACTCATGCCCTTGTCGTTGGCGAACTTCAGTAGACCTGGGAGAGACGAAGACTCCATCAATCCATCATTAAACCCTGGGCTGATCAACTTATATTCACAGTACGTCTATAACTTATAAACTAAGATTATAATTTAACTAAATGGGGTAAAATCTGTTACTGAAGCTCAGTATTGTTTACTTTCTCAGTATATACTGTATCACCAGCCTACAGTGTATTGTAGTTAGTTCCTGTTGCTTTAACCACAGCTCTGATCTCAGACTTACTGGCCATGGGATCAGCTCCTGGTGACAGCACGAACACCAGAGGGATGGAGCAGTTGGAGTCCTGGTAGCTGCGGCTCAGGTCGAAGGGAGGCGGCTGGACAAACTTCTTTCCCAGGTTCAGAGTCACATATTTGGTCACAGCTGGAAGTATCTTGTCAGGACGCAGACAGCGCAGAACAATCATCTTCTGCAGGTGGTTCAGTCGGTCACACCAGGGTGCAGGCAGAGGAGTGTTGTACGGCTCCTTGCTGTCGTAGATGGGCCTGAAGTCTCCTGGAGCCTTGATGAACGCCTCTCTGTAGAAGACATCAGTCTAATCAGTCTAACATGATGGACAGGAGACACCAGTGACATTAGAAACCAGTGGGGACGGAACGATTCACTCAGGAAATGATTGGTAATTTCCAAATCTTTTATTTATGGCCAAATATTATGATTCTCTATAAAGACTAGACTTTATTCTTTCATTTCAGTGGCTGCACAATTGATTTTTTTCATGCATCATTATGTCAAACTAGGAAATCTGAAGTAAAGTCACTGGTTCCTTTACTTTAAACCACGCAAACCAGGCAGCTCGCTGGCTCTGCAGATCTCATCCCAGCTCTTGTCCTGCAGCCAGCAGGGGTCAGGGTTGGTGGAGGTCTTCTGAAGGCCCACACCTCCAGTCAGCAGGAACATGAAGTCTGCATAGTCAATCTCTTTTTTTGCTCTGAGGGCAAAAACACAAGGATTAAAAATGAAAACTCTGTTCGGAGATATTTTCTTTTTGTTAACTTACAGGAGCAGGTTACAACAGAGGAGGAAGGAGAAGAGGAGTTTGTCCTTCTCAAACAACGAGCGGCAGATGTTGCAGTAGAGGTTGTAGGTAAAATGTCCGTTCAGGTTCTGGAGTCTCCTCTCAAGGATCTTGGACTTAATACTGAAATGAAAAGAAGACAAAAAGGATGATTATTATGAAGAAAAAAGTATCACATATTATCACAGATTATCACCCACCTGTCTTGTATAGAGTTGATGTAGAGGTTGACGAACCAGCTGAGAGAATACTGGTACATGGGGTCAATGTTTGTCAGCTCAGCGATGGTAAAGAACAGAACGGACGAGTGTCTGGCGATGGGTCGATAACCTTCTCTGGACTCTGCGATTTCAATCTCCGTCTTTTCTGCAACCTGGAAAATGTTCATGACATCATTCTGTCTCCATTGGTCCCTGACGATTTGACGTAAACGTTTTTCTCTGTTTTTTTGTGAGACGTCTCTACCTGTTGCTTTTTACTGATCTCGTTGGACATGATTTTAGCAGAGTCTAGAATCTGGATGGCGCTCTCATCCTCCAGGATGTTTCCCTCGGACGACTGCAGCGTCTCCAAGATCTTGTCCTCAATTTCCTTCAGTTGCCTTTTGTTGTCAGCTGACTGAAGGATCAGGGCGTTCCTCTCCTCCTCCAGCTCTGGTCTGTGGACATTTTGTCAAGTGAACGACTAAGTGAAGGTAAAATAAAGTATTTAAGAGAAAGGTTTAGTGAATATTCACCTCTCCTTCGCCACCACGATCCCCAGGAGCTGGTCCTCTAAGCCTTCAGGGGTGATCATGAAATTCAACAGAGAGACTTTGGTGGCCAGTTCTGGCAGGTAGTGAGGGTTTCTGAGTTTGGTGGTGATGTAAAAACGGAACTCAGCCGAGTATTCGATCACACTCTCTCCCAGTTTGATGCAATCGACGCCACCTAGTATAAAAAAATAAAAAGGAGGAAAAATAAATACTTAAAAAAACATAAATATGCTATACATATATACAAAAAGAGGACTGGAAACTCTGCTGTTTTCTTCAATTCTTCTTCATTTCATGGCTGGTATCAATAAAGATACAGCAACAACAGCTGTATCTTTAGCGCTGATGTTTGCCAAAAAAAACAAAGAGTTTATATAAAAACAGTGCTTTCAGGGATTCCATGTTATTGTGTTCATTGTATTCTTCAGGTGATATGTCTTTCGTTGTACCAGGAATTAAAATGAACAAGAAATTGAAGAAAACAAGGAAAACCTTATCATGTTTTCCATGACGTATACAGACACAGAATGATGAGTCTAAAAAAAATAAAAAATATTCCAATCACCTTGTTTGAAGGTTTGTTTGAGCAGCAGTGATTCCAGTGAAGGGTCCAACTCCTCTCCTACATTTTCCAAGAGCAGTGGCGTTCCGAATTGGACACAGTTTTCCACCGTCCTCATGTAGTCCATGTCTGTCAGCTTTACCACACTCAGGTTGTTGTCTTTCTCTGAGTTCTTCACCCATTTGTTGGCCTGACCCTGAGGATCAATCATCAAGGGCCTGGACAAAAACAATGACCAGGAACTTGTGACACTTCCTCCACCTTCAGTGGTGACTTTATTGAATCTTGTGAATCTGAACTCCTCAGCTGCAAAGACTCACCATCTACGCGAGTTACTGACAATGACGCCGTTGTCGATGGAGAAGGAGTCGCTGGGAAGACCTGCGATATTCCAGGCCCTGATTCTGATGGGATCGCCCAGAGTTTTACTGAGAGAAAAGTCGTCTGACGATGAGATCTTCTTGGACTGAAGAGTTTGAGACCAGCAACAAGCAGATGTGAGATAAAGACATAAAGGAATAAAAACTAAGGCTTGATCCAGTTCAAGGAACGGAAATGAGAAACGTTTTGCGTGGAACAGAAAAAAAAATCAAGAACATCCTTGAACTGGATAAAAACATAATGAAGGACAAGAGAGGTGTTACCTGACAGAGTTTGGTCCAGGACATGGTGCAGTCCATCCTGAAACCCGCAGTAAAAGTACCGAGGTAGGCGATGACCCCAGCAGAAATGAGAACGTCTCCAGTCAGGTTGTCGTAGGTGTTCTGCAGATCGTTTGCAGCTTTGGACCATCTAAAAAAAAGAACGTCTCAGTCACTGATCTCTTTCAAACAAACATATTTAAATAAAATGATCAACCGCATGAAACATCTGTGCAACATCACCTGGTCTTCTCTCCACCCAGACCACCAATGAGTTTCTCAGCTCTTTCTAATTTCCGGGCGCACGATTCCACCTGCAGCTCCAACTGAGCCTTTTCCTCCATCTTCTCTGCAGAGGTTTTCTTCAGAGCAGCTAAACGGTCCTCAACTTCCTTCAGCTCTGCCCTCTTCTGGTCCAGCAGGGCCATGGTGGAGGCCAGAGACTCCTGAGCTTCTGCCAAACTGGCCTTCTTAGGAGCTACAACCTGCCTCAATACAAAGATGAGGGAGAAACAGTCGGTGAGATCATACAGAGTGGGATCTCAAGGTAACAACGTCCAGGATCACTGCACCTTGGCCACTCGGTCGTATTCCTCCATGGCTTTGATCCACTTGCACAAACCTTCGGCTGCAGACGAGGCCTTGGCCACGACACTGGGGTCAAAATCAGGATTGGTCATGTACTCGCTTCGTATTTTTTGCATCACAGGGACCTGTAACCAACAGAAATTCAAATTCAATTAGAACGAAAACTCTTTGACTTGGTTGTTCCTGCTCATCATCCACTCACAGGAATATTGTCTTTATCATATTCCTTCAGATCACGCAAGAAGTTCATGTCGCCAAGCAGCTTCTTGCTTGGACCCCAATAGTCGAACACCTGGAGAACAACAATAAGAAAAAGATGTTATAAAAGCAGAAGTTGCATGTGGTAGAATTCTTCTGAGGAGTCCAACCTTTTTTCCAGTTCCAGCTGGATCCGTGATCTTATCTGGCTTAATTTCCTTCATCACACACACAGCTGACATCACCAGCTTCACGCCTGATGGCGGGTTCTTCATCGATTTCACAATCGTGATGTCAGAAGGCTGATGTGAATCCAGGATGAGAACTTACAATCGTATAAATGACAAAGGTTGGTTAAGAGAAGATGTGAGGTGACGATGTTCTCACCTTCAGAGTGTCCAACGCAGACAGAGCAGCTTCCAGAGCAGGAATGGCTGCAGCCAAGTTCATCTCACAGTCGTCCTTCAGAGCCTTCGCCTCATTGGCTTTAAGTGTTGCTGCTTCTTCATCCACTCGCACAACTTTACTTTTAGCTTCGACCTCCAAGGATTCCACTTCAATCACCTGAAGATATCAAACAACACAGAACATAACTTTGGATTTTTCCTCACTTTTTACTTTTGGAGAAGTAAGACACAGACTTCAGCCCAGAGATTTTCTCCACTGTACCCTTAAGGCTACAAAGTGAGGATTTGACCCGAGAAAGTTTGATGAGACAAAAATTTCCGATTCCTTGGAATGTTAGTTATTCAGCTCAGGGTTATATAACATTTTCCTTTCTTTTACCTTCATCATCTCCAGGTTCTCTATCTTGGCCTGCTCCAGCTTGGGCTGCAGCTCCTCCAGTTCTTTCTTCATCTCACCCACCTTTGGTGCAACATCATCAAAATAAAAGGTTAAATTAAATTAAATTAAAAAATAAATAAATGTAAGTATTCCGTACATACCTGAGATTCAGCAAAGGCCAGTTTATCCAGACCGCTGATGTACCTCTGCTTGGCCTTCATGACCATGTCTCTCTTTTGAGTCAGGAGTTGACGGAAAGTAGCGATCAGCTCCAGGTAGGAGGTGGGTGTTATGTAGTTATGACGTCCAAGTTCAGTCAGGAATCTACCGTGTGGAAAGACTTGAATTAAGATGAGCTTTTCCTACGCTGAACACAAGATGGAGGACAAGACATCAGATGTCCAACCTCTGTGAGAGCTGGTGGGCAGAGGTGTGAAATGTTTTGCAGATCGGTACGACTTCCTGCCTTTCATTTTCACTCATCTCCAATGACTCCAAGAAGGAGTTGGCCACTCGTTCAAGAGCTTCCTCAGGCCACGGCTGTTAGGACAGAGACGTCAAATAAATACGATCTGTGGAAGAACTCTTCTTTACAGGATCTAGGTCAGTTTGTCTTCTCCCCGTGTCTGTGTCGTACCTGAAACCAGTCAATGGTGCAGCAGTTTATGAGAGCGGGAAACTGTCGCAGGCGATTTCGAAAGGCGTCACCGATTGGACTGAAGGCCACCACAATATGGAGGTTTTCTTTACAACGTGCCACAAAGAAGGCAAACAGAGTCAGAGGACTCAGCTCTAGGTTTTTATTGCCGGCCTGAGCAACGGGTCGAACAGCCTGGACACGGAGGAAGACATTTTTGTTTGTTTTTTTTACAATGTTTTTATTATAATTTTTCTAATTCCTTCGTAAAAACTTACCTCCATTATCTCTTGTTTCTCATCCATGGCGAACAGATTAGGAACTTCTCCCGTGTTCAGCACACTGTCCACATCTTCTAGAAAACCTTCATCTTTGATTTGGGCGTCAGTCAGCAGGAAAACCATCTTCTGACCTTTAACACCAGCCTTTTTAAGCAGCATCTGGTGGAAAAAAAGGAAAGAATAATTTAATGTGTCGGTCATTCTGTGCTTTGTCACCTGGGTTCCATGTGAAGCATAAATAATATCTTTGTATTTATGCAACTAAATAAAAGTATATTATTTATATAAAGAGCTGGAGGTGGAGGAGTTAAAGATGCTGCTGAGGTTCTCTTTAGGAGAGACAAGGATGGACAGGATAAGGAATGAGGTGATTATAGGGACAACACAGACAAGAAGGTTTGGAGAAAAAGCTAGAGAAGACAGATTGAGATGGTTTGGACATGTTCAGAGGAGGGACAGTGGATACATTGGTGGAAGAATAGAATGATCCTAGAGATGGAGCTACCAGGTAGGAGACAAAGAGGAGATTGATGGATGCAGTGAGGGAGGACATGGAGGTAGTTGGAGTCAGAGTAGAAGATACAGAGGACTATTATAATATTCATTATGATAAATCATCTTCCATGCAGACCCATACAATCATTTCTTCTTCTAAACCAAAGAGCCAACCTTGAGATCATCTCTCCACTCGGTCATGCCGTAACTCTTGGAGATCTCAGGTTGAAATACGGTCATGTGAGCCATCGACGCAGCCAAACGTGTAATAGATTGACGTCCACTTCCTCCAACACCTACAAGCAGCGCGTTTCCTCCTGGCTGCTTCAGCACACGACTGATGCGAGACAGGTGCTCGAGCAGGTAACTTAGAAGATTAGAAGATCAAGATGATGATTTTATTAGCTGGATTTCTAAAAAAGCCAAAACATTGTCATTAAAAAAAAAATCTTAGCCGACATAAATAATTTTTACCGGAAAATGACTAAGTTCATGTGGTTCTTGTGCATTTGGTTGTACTCCTCCAGACAGGAGCCCACCACCTGGGCAAAATCCTTCATGGACGTCACCTCCGCATACAGACGCTCCTCACCGCTCAGGTCAGGGTTCATGTAGTCTCCAAACAGAAGGTTCCTCATGTCTTCCTCAACCAGCTGAGAAACAGAAGGGTCTGAAGTTAGAGTGAAAAAAGCCACCAGATCTTTCTTCTGTTGTTTGTCCGTGACTTACTTCATGCTTTTCTTTAAGATGATCAAACACCTGATCAAAGGATTCCTTGAAGTGATCTTTGAGGATGCTCTTCGTCAGCTCATAGACCCAGCCCCGGTCTCTGTCATCCACCAGGCGGTCGTAGAACACACGGAAAACCTCATGAACAAATAAGCGTATCATGGTGTGTTTGTTCTGCACAGACTCTTTCTTCATCAGCAGGCAGCCCTGGATGACACGGGAGAAGTCCCTCAGGTTGAAGGTGTAGTGGGACTTGGCAGGAGTGGGAAGTAGGTTCTGCATTGCTTTTTTATAAACCTATAAGGATGAGGACGTTAGTGAGTAATTAGAGACAAAAAATAAAGAAATAGACAAGATAAACTAGACAAGACTGGAACAAATTGAGATTTCAGGAGATACTGACAGACCTTAACTGAAAATATATGTATTTTCTGAACAAAATGTAAGGAATTCCAAGAAGTGTGTCAATTAAAATCAATGTATGTTGTTATCTTTTTCCACCCAAGGTCTGATATTACCTTAGACCCTTGACTTGGTTCTGTGAACAGAAGTATAATCATCTCATACTGGTTCCATTATCTATCGATGCTTGATATTAACTTTTTGCCGATGTCCTACACGACAATATGATCCAAATTTTTTATTTCATTAACAACCAATAGCAATATAGGCCTGGTTATATTTATTTAATTATCTGGTCTGACCTATGTATAAGACTGAGATGTAAATGAGTTGTAATGCTGCCATCTAGTGACTTCTACTTTGATATACAACCATTTATGCCCCCAAAAAAAATCTAACAACATTCCTAGTTCACCAACCTCCATGGTTGCGGTGACTATCTGGTTGCCCACAGTGAAGTACTGTGGTGGAAATTCATTGTTCTGGAGATAGAAGGCCACCACGTTAGAGAAGATGCGAACCATGGTTTCATCACTGAAGGCATTAATGGCAAAAATGTTAAAGTGACGCAAGAATCGTGCAGTCACTGCATTCCTCCCTCCACCAGGGGGCCCCATGGCTGAGATGAGCTGGACGTCGACCAGAGTGATCTTAGATGTGTCCTTCAGATTATACCTGATAGGACACAGTGATTTACATTTTCATTTTGGCGTCAGATTCATCACAACAGGGAATTGATCTGGAACAGGAGACACTTTGCACCAGTTCCCGTGGTCGATGAACTGTCGAAGAAGCTCCACTGGAGGCTGAGCTCCAAACTGTTCAGGTGCAGGCATGTTCATGTCGTCCACAAAGATCACACACTTCTTCCCCAGTGGTGGACCAAAGACTCCTTTCTTCCTCTTATCTAACTTTGCCATAATGATGTTCTGAAGGATGAAACACAGCGAAAACTCACAACGTAGAACTTTATCAAGGAGTTTAGACAGGCAGGCAGACAGACAGGCAGAACGATTGACAGCCAGATGATAGATAGACAGACAGACAGACAGACAGATAGATAGATAGACAGACAGATAGATAGATAGTGTTCTTATATACAGGCCATCAGCTTGAATCTCACCTGTGTCTGGTTTGCACTGGTGCGAGCTGAGAAATTGACAAAGAAGGGCAGATATCTGTCTTTGTCCAGATGGTTCATCAGTTTCTCTTTGACGTACACTGACTTCCCAGTACCAGTAGGGCCGACGAACAGAGCTGGTCTGAACAGAATTAGAAAGAAAATAATGAACCATTATTCCATGGTCATGAAGAGCCATAAATGAAGCGGTGATGGGAATACTAACACTCCATGAGTGATGCAGTGGTCCATCAGGTAAGTGTAGCGGACAGTGTCAATGGTGGGGACAATGATATTCTGCACTTGGGTGCTTTTGTCCCCCAGGAAGACATCACCAATGGCGTTATTCCAGTGAATCCAGCGGCCTTTTCCTTTAAACTTTCCATAAGAGTGTTTATGTTTTCAAAAGGGCAAGTTTGGAAAAAGAAGTCAAATCCAGCAACTTTAGTTGACATCAGTAACTGGTACCTCATAAAAGTAGTCGTACAACAAGCCCTGGTCGTTAAAGGGACATTCCCATTTCCCCAGGGTGGTGGGCAGAGGATGATCCTCTGATTTTCCAGACACGGTCACTCGAACGAAGTCGCTGAAGTTCTCTTTGCTCCCTGCGTCACAGCTGCCGCCCACAGACCAAACCAGAGAGAAAGAAAACGCAGCCTACGATGATAAACAAGGAGGTGAAAAATCGTGGAATACATTGGTCCTTTTTCTTCTTGTATTGAATATTAACTCCTACCATGATCCAGGTGCGAATGGTTTTATCATCAGGATGGTCTTGTAGAGGCTCAGTCATGATCATCTCAAACAGTCGACACAGGGACACCACAGTGTTACTGTTACTGGTGGAAACGACCTCCTGGAAACCCCAAAAAACAAAAACATCAGCCGTTATCCAGATTTGTGAACTAAATGCTTAAAATTTACAGTTTCTTGGCACAAAGTCCCTCACCCTGCAGTGTCTTCTGAGGAGCCCGAGGGCAGGAGGTAGCAGCCAGTGAAAGAGGTCGAACAGCAGAGAGCGATGGTCTGAACTCTGGAGGACCTCAGGAAGAGAGTTGATCCAGGAGACCACCAGGGGGTGCCAGCCCAGCTGAGAGGGTTCCATGTAGATCATACCACATCGACTGACAGTGGCAGGCTACAATCAGGGAGAAACGTTGAAGATTCATGATTCATTAGTTTGTGTTCTTCAACTAAAGGCATTTCAGTATTGATTTGAAGGGAAATTTGTTTAATTTAAGTAAAAAAAAAACAAGCTTCTGTGATATTCTTTAATAACATGTGACTTACAGAGGCCTGTGATAAATCCATGGCTTCAAAAATCAGACTCATCTGAGGAGAAACCTGAATGATCTCACCACTCATCAGACACAGCTGTGGAAAAAAAGGAATAAGTCAAGAGGTGTTAGTCAAGGAAAACCAAGTCTTAGTCACTGATATGTAAAATATTACCTTTTTATTGTCATCCAGCACAGTGTTCATGCTCTCAATCCACAGTGTGTCTATGGGACCATCAAACACCACCCATTTACGGTCCGGCGTTTCAGATGATGCAAATTCGCGAAAAGTGTTGGCCACAATCCCATCTGTCCACTTGAGGAAGAATAAAATAATCACAGTTTTCTCCAAATATAGAATCAAAACAGCAGGAAAAAAAAAAACATTATCTGAGGCTACCTCATGAGAAACCTGGTCAAACTGTCCAAATAGCTGTCCCATGGTGATGGACTTAGGGTTGAGTGTCCTGAAAATGACCTTCTCCTCTCCACAGTGTCCTCTCTCACTCATCAGAGTCAGAGTGTCGGCGAGAACATGGAGAACTTTGGTCTTCCCAGCAAACGGTTCTCCCACCAACATGAATCTGACAGTGAACAGTGACAGAGAAACAAGAATAAGTTGACATTTCAATCCTTAATTCTCTATTAGACAAAGGAAGGGTTAATAGTCCAGGGACAGGACTGAGGACATGCCCGTGTCTGACGATCATCATCTCATACGTCTGTATCATCTTCTGTAAGAAGACGTCTGTTGGTTGTACGTTGTGTTCTTTACAACATTCAGCAGCGTCTTCGAGAAACAGCTGCAAAAAGTTTAAAAAAGGAAAGAAAACCATGACTGATATAAATCAGTATTTCAGATTAACAGTAACTCAATCCAATCACAGATTATATTCTAGAACCTAATCCCTGTGAAAAACCAAAGGCATAAAAATGAAAGGTATAACAAATGTATTATTATATATATTAAATTAACACTTTATCAACCTTTAGTTAAAGATTGCTTTTTGCATTTCTCTATATTTATGTGTAATAAAATGTATTTTTACATAGACATTTTAGATACATAGAACTTTATTAATCTCTCTGGAGTTTCCTTTGGGAAATCATGGAAATATTCCCATAAGGTAAATTATGGGAAATTTCCTATATGGGAAATTATAATTACTGTATTTTCATGAAGGCGCACCTTACTATATTTAACACACACATAAGGCGCACCTGATTATAGGGCAAAATATATTACATAGTCAAACTGCAACACATGCATAGGACGACTATAGTTATAATGGCATTAATCTAAATCACCTTATAATCAGCCTGGGGGAGGGTAATTCCTGGGAACAAATCACTGGTGATTCCGTTGAACAGAGGAATGTCATGGGAGAGAAATTTGGGCTCATTCACGTCTTTTATGGACCTCAAGATCTGGGTGTTTCAAAAAGAGCAGAAGAAGAGATTACGTCAGAATCCTGCAGTCAAAGAAGAACAAAGTTAACTTAAGGTTAATATTTGTAGCTGAATAAAGTGACTTTTATACCAGTATGTCTTCATTCTCGTGCGGAAACTTGAGCTTGAGGTTTCCTGCGGCCACCAGGACGGCTTTGACCGCTCTCATGCCGTAGTCATAGTGAAACTGTGAGGAGAGCTGCTCCGAGCAGAGCCTGTAGGTCATGACGATCTTCACAGACAGAGGTTTGGCGTTGAAGAAGCCGTAGGAATACAGAGAGATCTCCGCTATTAGGGCGTAGTTGGGGACCATCATGGCCACGGGTCGGAATAACACCTGCACAGGCAGAAGAGGAGAAGTTTTATAAACTAAACATCACTGGTGATGATGAGCCTGAGAACATTGATGCAGTTTTGGACCTTGAGATTGTCTGGAAGTTCTGACCGTCCAGCGTATCCAGGGTTCATGGTTATTGACACAAAGCAGTTTGGATTGAGTTTGAGCATTGTCCCTTCAAAGTCAAAGAACTCCAGCTTCTGCTCTGTGGCCCTTTGGATGCAGAGCACCTGCTGGGCCACGACGGACAGCACCTCCAGCTCTATACGGTTGAACTCATCGAAACACGCCCAGGCACCAGATGAAGCCAGTCCTTTAAAAAACTGAGGGAAATGAAATCATTTAATCTGTGTAAATTATAGACACAAATCCATTCCTTTCTGCTGGTCTTACTTTGCCCATAGCGATGTAGTCCAGTCCGTCAGAACAGTTGAAGACCACACACTGTACTGCTAAAGCTTTGGCCAGATCTTTGGTGGTCTCTGTCTTTCCCGTCCCCGCCGGGCCTTCAGGTGCTCCGCCCAAGTTCAGGAAGAAAGCTCCGATCTAGGACAAAAGACGCAAAGTAAAAGAGTTTGAATATGAACATGAATATGGTGTCATCCATGTGTCAGATCTGTTACCAAGGTTCTGTAGCATCTGTCGGTCAGAGGAGTGATGACCAGACGTGGTGAGTTTCCCAGGTACTCATAAGCATACTTGACATCGCAGTTGATGATGTGGACGCGGACGTCCTCATCCATCCAGTAGTAACGCAGCTGGGCGAGCCATTGGAATTCTGTTTCGTGAGACACACCTGTTCAAGGAGGCAACAGATCATGATTACAGAGATGCAGCCAAACACTCTGATGGAGAATCTTTCTTTCTGGACCTTTCTCAATCAGCTCCAGGACTACGTCCCGGGCGTGTACATCGATAGTGACCAGCGCTCCCAGAGTGGTGCGTGTTTGTTGGGGCAGTTTTCCTCTGACCAATTCTACGATGTCGTTGAGCTGATTCTGCTGTTGCTGGTAGAAGTTCTTTAAACCCTGCACGAAACCAAAGATAATTTACATATCTTATTTTCCACAGTTGCACTTGCATAAAAAAATGCAATAAAGAACAAAAAAAAACATATACACATGACAGCAGAGTGGCCTCTAGTGGTTGTCAGTATTAAAACAAAAACAATAAGTTATAAACATATCTTGGATTTTTTTTCTCTGTAAAACAAAGACTTACATCTGGTCCTGATCTGATGGCTTCATGGACCTCCATGGTCCAAAATATCTGGGAGGTGCAGAGGACCACCTGACCAGGCCACTCTGTAACCCAGGTTTTTCTCTCTGACTCAGCATAAGCCTGTTAACACACAGGTTTGCAAAATACTGTATTTTGTACTAATGTCTATTGATTTTCAGAGAACATCCACAATCAGAAGCTAATGAAACTGGAGGAGGAAGAGGAGGAGGAAGAGCTATGAAGAAAAGTGATCTGACCAGCCTGGAGCGAGCCACTACATCTCTAACACTGCGAAGCATCACGTCCTCCACCTGGACCAACCACTTCTCTACGGCTCCTTTGGCTTCAGACGTGGAGATATGTGTGATGAGTGGAACCCTCTCCCCTTCACTGCTGAACATGGCCTGAACATGAACGGGTCACGAGTTAAAGGAACTCCAACAAATCATGGTTTCATGTAACAATTTAAAAACCTTCTCACCTGAATGTCCAGGTTAGGTAGAAAGTCCAGCTTCGATATGCCTTCGAAACATTTCTTCAGGTGTGGTTGCACCCGTAGCGGGTCTTTGGTCTCAGACAGAATCTCAAGCATCTCATCATTGGACAGGAAGAAGAACCTGAAGAGAGAATTCAAAAATAAAGTTTTTAAACCAAACAAACCTCAAAGTTTCCAACACATGAATTTACGCCAAACTATTTTAATTAACCGTGGAAAAAATAGACGCTTCTCCTCCAGGTAGGCATTCAGTCCTTTCATGATGTTGTCCAGAAGAAGGTTGGAATCCTTTAGTTTCTCCAGCAAACCAGGAAGTGAGGTTGCAGGTAGAATCTATATCATAATTTAAAGAAAATACACTTCATTAAGATCTGTTTCCTTTTTTGGTTTTTGGGTTTTGGGTTGTACCTTAGAGTCCTTCACACAGTGCCTCATGACCTCCTTCCAGTTTCTGTCAACGGTTTGGAAGAGTTTTCCCTCAGTGGGGATCTGCTGCATGATGTCCTGAGAGGAGAAGATGGGCTCCAGGTAAAGCCACTGAGACTGGACCTTCAGCCACTCCTCAATGATCTCCTGAATACGGAGAAGACGTTCCTCCCACAGCTGTGACAAAAGACTTTAATTCAATTTATTTTATCAAAATAATGATGTCTTTAACAGACACAGGGATTGTAGTAGGTGGAGTCTTTATAGATCTACAAAAGACCTTCAATATCTAACCTCCTTGATAATTTAAAAAACAACCAAAATCTACACTCAAAGATTTTTTGCATGAGGTGTACCCCAAGGTACAATCTTAGGGCCTATTTCATTTGACCAACTTTACAACAAACATTTTACCAAAACAAAGAAACAAAACCTGATTTTATATTTCTAGTGAGAAAATCTAGATTGTAAATGAATATAAATATTTTTAGTCATCATGCTCAACAGTAAAAATCACTTTTAAATATCAAACGAAGCTCACCTTGATCTCCTTTTCAAAAGGTTTGATGAAAGGTGAGCCTCTAATGGTCTGAGTCTTGACAATCTGATCATCTAGAACCGTCTGAATCTCGTCCACTGCAGTGAGGATGGAGACACCCGTCTCTCTGTAGGGTTGGTGGTGAAAGGAAATACCGTCCAACACATGTGTCATGGTCTGCATGGCCTTCTCCAGAGAAAACTCCTATAGAGGCAGAAAAGAGTCAGAATCAGAGACATTTTATTGTTTGTCAAATATATAAAGACTCCACAACACAGTATGAGAAGCTCTCACCTTCGTAGCGGCCGCACTGATTGACTCAAACTCCTCCAGGAAGGAGGACAGGTTTAGTTGGAGAACTTTGCGTAGAGTGGTACTGGAATCTGGAGTGAGGTCGTAGCCCACGATCTCTGACATCTGGTCCCAGTGTCGAGGTCTGATGCCTGGGTTGCACAGAGTGGCCACTAGGGGGATACGATCCTGTAAACACAGACATGATTCACTGTGTTTTGCAGGGTGAACTCGCCTGATGTTTCTGTTTCCTTCACACGCTGCACCTTGAACTCCTTTATCTGCTCCATCACAGCAGAGCACAGAGTCACAGAAGGGCTCTCCTGCCTCTTTGGTTCATCTTCACCCGTGTTCCTAAAAACCTTCTCAGCATCTTTATCAACTCTGTTCTGTCTCTGTTGAAAGAACTTCAGCATCTTGAAGACGTCCCTGAAAAAGTCGTCCACGTTCACCTCCAGGGACGTTCCATCGAGCTCCTCGAAGGGTCCATTCATCCATCTAGTCACAAAGACAATAGATATTCACTTTTAAAAAAATATATATAAATATATTTACATATATATTGACCCGTATATAAAGACAATAATACATATTTATATGCGCATATATTTATATGAAATATATATACATGCAAGTATACAAATGTATTTATCACAAAATAAAGTAGAGAGAATATATGAAAACCTGTTCTCGGTTTTCTGCCAGTTGGACACTAGTCCAAAAAGTTTCTGGTACAGTCCAACATTTTCTCTGATGACATGAACTTCTGGGTAAGACGTTTGATCCATTTTGTAGAAAGTCTCTTCTTTGTTAATGAAGATGATTTCATCCTCAGCCTCTTGGAGAAGTTTGTGGACAGTTCTGATGTCTGAAACATACTACCCAGAAAAACGTTCAAAGAAAACAAAGAGTCAAAAACAAATCAAAAACAAAGAGTATTCTGATTAGGTTGCCCATTGGTGCAACCAACCTGTTGTATCATCTCCAGCTCAGCACAATGCTGGAACTCCTCACTTCTTCGTCCCAACTTCTCCAGTTGAACAGTTAGTCTTTGCCTCTTGGTAAACAACTCCTGCTCGCCCGTCTCTTTGGCCTTCTGTATGACCTATAAATACACAACCTCATCTGTTTTTCCCTTCAAAAATGTTTGGATTTGGAAAAGGAAACTTTATGTAAAAATCAGGATTAGAAACTCTACCTCATCACTGAGCTGAAAGACATGAAGGATGTTTTTAGGCCAGAGGAAAACCTTTGCGTTAAGGTTAAGATCCTCTGGGACAAAGACGTGGAAGTCCATGAGGTAGATGCTTCTTGAGGCAGATCTCTGTCAGAACAATGTGGTCAAAACACATTTTATACAGATGATGAGATAGAACAGATAAGTCAGCCTCATTCTCACCTTTATCATTTCTTTCAGGTCCTCCAGACCTTTGGTCTTGGTGAAGAGAATATAATCCATCAGCTGGATTAACTCTTCTGTATTTTCAGGAGTTTTCAGAGCTTTCTCTTTGATGGTTTCAAATTCAGAGCTGATCCTTTGACAGGAAGAATATTAAAAGAGTTCAAGCCTGTAAATCCAACTGGACAAACTCCATCAGACGCCACTTACTTTAGGTTTTGCTCACGGTGGCTGTCAACCATTTTCTTCAGAAGTTTGTCAGCGTAGGATCTGGCTTTGTTGGCCAGTCCTTGTTTTAGCTCTTCACAGTCCAGAAGCACCATTGGAAAGTGGACCTTTCCAGGGAGACTAATGATCTCTTTAGACAAAGCACTGAAGTTTTCAACTTTCTAAGAGAAAATTAAATCAGAAACATTAGTCTGTTGCCAATTATCAGATGTTTGCTCTGGAATATTCATTATCACCTGGGTGTATTCTTCAAAAGAGTGATCCTCTTCAACGAACGTCTTCACTTCAGACTCTGCAGCTCCATTGACCAACCAGTCGTACTGTGAAACTGAGAAGTAAGTTAAAAAAGTTGAGGGCTGCTCCATAAAGGAACTCCTCTGTTTGTGTTTCACCGTGTGGGGATGATTAATCAAAACATAACATCAGCCAAAAGTAATATTAACTTATTAGTATTTATTGGTTTGTAATGTTTTGACTAGATGATGTAAAGATTGTTTTGAAGAGAAAGTGAAAGTGAATTATTGTCATTGTGACATGTGTCCTCTGCCTTTAACCCTTTAATATCTTAATAAATCGACAAACCGATATTAATGTGCCCATTACATCATATTTCTAAGAATTGATGTTTGTTTTTTTCTCCTCTAATGAAAACACAAATTAATATAAATACCTAGCTTTTGCCTAATGATGCAGGCTGTAAAAGTAGTTTGTGGTACAAAAAAAAGTCTGTATTTCCACATAAAGCCACTAGATGGCAATATTGCAGCTAATTTTATTATTACCACTCCTATATCTGTATCAGTTAATATTCGGATTTCTGACATAAGTAAAAAGTTAATAACAAACATCACACAATAGGTCATCACCATAACTCTGGAAGTGTCCATCTGCCCCGTCCAGATTTCCACACACAGCTGTCTTTAACGTTGCCCGTGCCCAGTCCAGTGTGTGATCAGCCACCTTGGCGTCCACAAATGAAGATGCAGCCTGGGTCAGCCAGGCCTGGACTGTCTGGACTCTCTGTGGGTCAAGTCCAGGACTCATCAGTTCAGTGCACAGTTTTACAATAATTAAGGTCAAAGTCCGACTTTACCTGCAGTGTGTTTATGATGGCACGAAGACTCTCAAACACAGCAGCCTCCACATCCTGTAAGGTGGGGTAAATTTCCATCTTCTCATCATCAAATGTCAAGGCCATTCGGAACAAAGGTAAGTGGTCACTGGTCGGATCGAAGACCCTGATGAAGGACTCCACGTTTCTCTGAAGTAAGGACTTCAGCTGTGGATTTAACAAGAGGAGAATGAATTTTAGCTTAACTGTGAGAAGAAGGATTCTTCTCAGAATAATAACATTTTTTATTATTGGGAGTGATATTAAAATAATACATTTGTTATTATTTAATATTCATATAATGACTGAAATGATAACGGTACAGCAGTTCTAAAAATGTATTTTAATAACATAACAACAAGAATAAAACAACTAATAAACTTAATGTCACAACTGGCACTACATTGCTTTTCTCTTTTCTATATTTATTATAACATATATTTGTGTTACTTTCTTTTTTTCATAAAATGACCAAAAACATGAATTGTCTACAGCTAATGTACCAGGAAATCCATAAAATATAAATTATTTGTTAAGGACTTCAATGCTGGAAAGAAATATTTATTGTGGCTTCAACATGTAGAATCATTATCCCAATAAACAACATTACCTGAATAGAGATGAGTGTGGATGCACAGTTGTAAAATGAGTCCAGTTTCTCTTCTTTAAGTCCTCCAAGTGTTTCCTTATTAGTGAGTAAGTGGATGACTTTAGGAAACCAAGTATTCATGATGCGGTCTTCTGTCCTTTTACACTCCACGGCCATTTTGTTCTGAAGACTCTTACAGTCCACAGCACCTGAAGACCTGGACCAATGTACACCACAAGACAGTTGACCAGAATGTCCTGATGGTTAAATTCTCATGTTGACACTGTGACACATGTTTCCTACCTACTTCCAGAGAAATCTGCCAGAACAAGTGTAGAAAATGTTTTGTAGCCAATGTCCAAAACAGTTTGCATCACAGGATGAAGGATGTGCAAATGTGTTTTGATCATCCGCCGGTTTCTGAGGATGTTGTCATGAAGAGACTGGGAAAATTCAAGAATCCTGACCAAAAGGGAAAAAATCAAAACTAAATTATATTAAAGTTGTTAAAAAAGAAGTAGTAAAATATGTGGAAAAAACTTACTTTGGTCCCTTGGCTGTCTGGATTGGGGACATACCATCCATGTCTGGATTCTGCAGGACACTCTCCACTATAGATGATATAGAGATGAAAAAAATACCTGAATAATCGTGTACGTGTTAAAGACTTATACTTAAACACAAGTCAGCCAGTACCTGTGTGCTTGACTAAGACATGGTGGAAGTCTACACTGACTTCAGAGCACAACTCCTGCAGCAGGTTATTAAACTCTGGGCTATCTTTTAGTTTCGCTGGGATACGGGAGACAATGGAGTCCAACCAATGATGCTGGATGGGAGGGAGTGGGCGACTCTCCACACACTGCTTCAGGAACTCATAGTTCATCTGCCAAAAGACATGAACTCACTTGTTTCCTGTTATGTTCTGACACCAATTATATCTTGACTCTATGTACGATAAAAGATGTTTATGTTGCGTCACAGAAATGTATGAAACAAAACTCACCCTTTGCTTCCGCTTCTCACTAAACATCTACAAACACAAAGATCACAATATCAGTTATTTACTGTGTTAAAAAATGTAATTGAACATAGTTTAAAGACTTACATTAGGGGGCAACTGTGGCTCTGGAGACAGACGGCAGGCTGCGTTCTTCTCTTTGCTTCTCCTGTAGATTTTCATTGCTCTGGACTCCCTTTGTTACAAAAAAAAATACCAAAACAAATGTAAATGTATAGGACGAGAAATTATTGTACTTTTGGGGACAAAATTATTTAAATTTAGATTTAAATGAGGAAAACATTTGAAATTATAACAAAACTTTTCAAACTTAAGAGAGAAGAGTAGTAAAATGCCTTAAAATAATTAGAGATAAATAGACAAACACTTAAAATTAATGTATGTCGTTTATTTAGTCGAGATGTCTAATTAATATGCTGGTATGAATTTTATTTTCTAACTGACTGTACCTTATACAAGGCTACTTCCGGTTTTTCTCCGCGCTTTAATTTTTTCAACCGGAAGTTTAAGACCAAACTTTTGGGAATATAAAAGACAAATACATTATTTAATAGCTTAATAAAACATAATACCATACATTATGTCGCGTTGCCTTTGTCTGTCCTGGCTCCTTCTGTGTCGCATCAGTTTTTTATGAGCCGCCATCCTCATCGATAATTCCTCCTTAAACTCCTGTAAAACAAGAAGCTGCTCTTCTCCCCTCTGCTGTAGAGAAACAGTCACCTGAGACCTGTCGTCGCCTGAGGAAGCCATCTTTGACTTTTTAAACACCTTTAATTACAATAAATTTCAATAAAATTAATATGTTCGACTGTTTAAACCAGTTTGGTATAAGCTTCCCTGTACCGTACCCCCGGTATGGTCTGTTACTATAGGAACCGTAAACACGGCAACAGCTACCACATCTTTTTCTTTCTGCGCATTTCTTTTTATGTTTACGGTAATATTGAAATATAGAAAATAAATCAAATATAAGTTTAAGTTCTGAGTTGTAAGATGTGTTTATATACTGTATATGACAAATAGATTTTCATCCGTTTACTTAACGTTATGGCGTAATTTAAAAAATAAATGTTATTTTTAATTCAATATGTTAGAAAGAACAACAAAGGCTGAAATACAATAATCTTAAACTTTAAAATAAACCTAAAATAGTCCATTAACACTTAGAAAATTTGATGCCAAATTAACATATTATAATATACCGTCATAATAGGGTTATTTGCAACGTTAATTTGAAATTTAAACAAATGTTAAATATCATAGAAATTCTGTTGGTGGCTAGTGCTACCTGTTAAACATCACTACATTGTTGCATATTAAACTGTAGAGTGGGATCATACTTGATAGTTTTATTATTGTTCAATATTATTTTACTTTTAACTATATGTGTAATAACAGTGTTTTGGCATCGAAGTCATTATTCTAATAAGTAGAAGTCGTAGTACTGCATACTAAAAAACATATCAGCAGTTTCGTTTTTTGTCTATAGGCGGCGGTGTCGCGACTGGATGACACGTCCAAATTTAGAAAACAGAAAAAGTAACGATCCCGGAAGTGACGCAGGAGTATTTACAAAAGCGGTCAATGGTGGGGGATCGTTAAATAAAGTGTTTTCTCACCGTAAAAACAACGAAATCTTGCAACACTTGACACACCCCGCCGGCTTTAATGGGCGCTCACGGCGTTTTGGGGAACGAACCCGAGTCTCTGGACTACTCGGTGCACGAAGCCTGGAACGAGGCCACCAATGTGTACCTGCTGGTGATCCTGGTCAGCTTCGGTCTGCTGATGTACGCCAGAAAGTAAGCGCAGTTCTCGTTCACATTTTATCCTCTCTTCTACTGTTTATCTCTACTAACCTGTAACAACTGCAAATAAGATTATATGTTAAACATGTTATGTTTTATTTTCATGTACAATTTTGTGTAAGTGTTGTACGACAGTGTCTTACTTTCTATTTCCCTCAACTCAGAAATAAAAGGAAAATCATGCGCATTTTCACTGTGCCGCCGACCGTCGGCACCAGCCCAGAGCCCAACTTCTACGACAGCCTACAAAAGGTTCGCCTGCGTCAGCAGCTGGAGATGTACTCTATAGGTGAGCAGAAACTTTTTGCCAACTAGCATTACGTAACATAATAATATTCTCGAATATACTTGAACTTATTTGCATTAAAAACAAGGGGGAAAACATTGACTTATTGATATATACAAGTAATCCCAGTTTGAGTTGACTGGTCTGACCCAGTTGACATCTTTAGGAAAGTAATCTCCTTGTCATTGTGATGCTGTGATACAAAACCGAGGCACACAACGAAGGTGACTTCGGGATTTAACCCACAACCAAATTGAAAACAGAGGACAGCTTTAAATGGTAACTTGGCAGCTTTTGGACTTGAACCTCAAACCCTCTAACTTAAATCTGGTTCCTGAACCACTAGGCCACCACATCCCTGCTTCAGAGTTAACAGAACTTATTCTGACAAATGTTTTTATAAACATTGTTTTTTTTTTGTTTCAATCCTTTAATTTTTTCTCTTTCAGCAAGAAAATATGAGCAGCAGCAGGGTCAGACGGAGTGTGTGCAGCTCTCCATGGAGTAGAAGCAGGTGGTGTTCACAGGGCTCCACCCTCGACACTGAACCTCAACTCTGCTGCACTCCTCACCCAGATGCTGGACGGGACCAAACAACTGTCAAAGACCAGTTCATCAACTGTTATTGGTCCAATTGAGCTTCTGTAAAAAACAAAGTTGTAGCTTCCATCTCCAGTCACAGACTTATCTCCTGAATAGTTTGTTATATGTGAAACAAACATCTGCAGAAAGTCCTGGCTCAGCAGGTTGTTGATAGAAAGACTTGCACATGTTTTGAGAAGAACTCAAGGTCTTGAGACGTCTCTGACAGTTTACTGTTTACTCACTTTGGACAATTTCCTGTAAATTCCATGTTATTTTATTTATGGTTTTCTTTAGTGTAGACTGTGAAGTCTTGTGTGTGAACGTTTTCATAAATCTGCAGAATTTGTTCTTAACATTTTATTAAGTTACCTTTTTTCACAAAATTTTAAGTGCTGTAAATGACTTGCTGCATGAGTTCACAAATGCAACTGTTTTAATTTCCTTTTTTCTTAGTTTTTCAGACTGGTGGTATCCCATCCAAAGGTTGAAATTGTAACTGCAGAAGTTTATTAAAGTTTAATTCCAACAGCAGCGATGCTGACACTTGAAGATGAAATCTCACTCCACTGTCATTTTGCTCAGTTGTGTGTTGGAGATCGACTGTGTCAAAAACCACAGACAGATGGTTTGAGGGTTGATATTTCTGGGTCTGTGTAATCGTAACCATATGTTTAATTTAGCTTTGATTAAAAACACAAACAGAAAAACAGGATGTGATTGTTTTGAGACCTTTAAGAATCCAAGCAGGATTAGATAAACCTTTATCATTTTGCCAGATTCTTGCTGTAGTGTAAATACGTATAAACATGTTCCCTCGTTGTACTAACTCCAAGGTCAAGGTTTAATTTTTTACAGGCGACAGTAAACAGATGTAACCTCCTCCATCCAGAGCCACTGGACTCTGTTGACACATCAGAAAAACAACAGTGCAAAAAAAAACAAAAACAAAACAGCTTCAATGCAAAGATACAGATTATATAAAACCCTTTATGAACACTTTGGTCATAAAAATAAAACATCCATCCAGAGAAGCAAGTGCTTAGGTTGTTCTGCTACATTTGAACTTCAGCCTTGAACTGATGGACTGATGGACGAGGCAGCGTCAGCAGCGTGAATGTTGTGTCCATTGCAGATGCATTTCTTTGGTAGCGGTTGAGTTTCCAGCATGAGATTCTTTAGGCCTTGAACAGACATTTGTCTTAAGAAAATATACAGAAACACTCCAGGCACGAACTAAATTATACAACCACGGTCCCTTTTTTGCATTAGCTTGTTTAAGAAAATCAGTATAAAAAAGACAAATCAATGACAACAACAAAAAAAAAGAAAAGTATATACAGAGAGGGACAGAGAAAACACAGCAGAACAAACAAACAGCCCATTAAAAAAGAAAGTTTTCAAGTGGCAGGATGAAGCAAATGCTCATTTACATTGTGGTTTACTGGATGAACATAAACAAATCCACCGTGTCAGAGACCGGGACAGACGTTCACACTGTCCACGGACAGTGCGCTGACGTACGACGAACTCCAGTCCTTGAGAAAGAGCTCCTCCACCTGGCTCTGCAGAGTCTGCTGACCTTTCCCCACCACGGAGCCGGTCTGGTTCACAACCAGACCCACACCGGCTGTTTTAGTGAAGTAATTCTCTGACCAGTTGGACGTCCCTGAGGACACAAACACTCCGGGGGTAAAAACAGTGTTCAAGATCCAACTATGGCCACAACAGGAAGTGGTATCGTCCTTTTACTGTTCTACTTACCTAAATACACCGCTCTGTCCGTGACCATGTACTTGGCGTGGTTGACTCGTGTGAAGGGAATCTTCATCTGCGCCTCAGTTGAAGGCACTGTGAAGACTTTCTGTCTCGTCACAGGAGAAAGAGAAAGAAAAAAGATTCTTCTTTCAGCATCAAACATTCGTACGTCTTTTCCCGGTTATTAAGGAAACTCTCATCATCAAACATACGACGTTAATGTTGCAGTTCAGCGGAGGCCTGTTGAGCACCAGCAGCGACTGCAGGAAGGGGAACATGGCACCAGGTGAGTGCTCCCAGCAGCTGACCATCAGTCTGACCTCCACTCCCCTGGTGCAGGCTGCAGCCCGCAGGGCCGTGTCGATCGTGGGCCAGAACCTGGAACAACAGGAGAACCAACAACAAGAAGTGAATGGAACTGGGACGTCTCAAACTTAAGGACATCCCGTGGCAGTGTTTGAGACTTATATAATGAAATATATAATTCCACGTTTGTTATTTTCATACCGACCGCCGCTAGAGGGCAGTGGTGGGAACCCTGTTTTGTCTTCTTTGTTAGACATTAAATACAAATATATTCCATATGTGGTTTTGTTTTCCTGTACATGTCTGGAACTTTGACTCCTCGTGTGAAGACTTTACCTCAGTGGCTTAGTGAACTGTGACAGAGGGAGGTAGTCCATGACGGAGACATAGACAAACTTCTGGGCGTCGTTGATGACAGACAGGATGGCTGACAGGTCGTCGGTGCGACCGCGGGCAGATATCTGTGCGGGAGCGCTCTGTGGGTCAGAACGTGGAGAGAAAAGAAAATAAATCATTCTCCAAAGCTGAAGAACTCTTGGACTTTTGCCACTGAAACCTGGACACAGACTCGGACTCAAGGGGACTCACAGACAGGTAGACCTGGGCTGGCACGCCGTTGAACTTCAGCTGAAGAGGGTTCTGGGCGCTGGACAGAGCAGAGAGGCGAGCGGGCCAGTACAGAGGCAACGTTCCGTTTTCGGCGCCGGCGACCATCCAGTAAACACCAAAGATTCTAAAGGCATCTTGAGCGAGACAGCTGCAGTCCTCCACCGACAGGCCCACCTCTTTCACCTTGGTTTATAAAAAGAACAACATTTATTTACCAGCATTATTTTCATTGTGTTTTATTTTTAAGATTTCTGTTTCTTCCACAAAATATTTTTGGCTTATGATCAGGATTTTCATTTTCTCAAGTAGGAAAAACCCTGACAATGAAAAAAAATGTACCTGACTGAGAGAACGCCAGTCCATGTTGGCGCTCCCCAGGTACATGTGCTTCTGGTCCACGACCCACAGCTTGGTGTGGACGATTCCTCCAGTTGTGGACGTGAGGTCCAATTCTCTGACTTCTGCACCTGTGAGATACCAGGAGAGAAGGATTCAAAGGTTTACTTTGAATCTTCTGGCTCAACCTGTAGAGAACGTATCTGTTCTGTGTTTTTTCTTTTTACCTGTTGCAGACAAGTCCAACGTGTCCTCGGTGGATTCCTGGGGACCGTTTACGACGATCTGAAGTTTCACTCCCTTAGATTCAAGTTGTTTCAACTGCTCAAAAACTTGTCTCCCCTGAAGACAACACAACACGCAATATATTAAACAAAAATACAAACTGGTGATGTCCAATTGGTCCAACTGTTTAACGGAGACAGTGAGGACAAAGAATTTAATGGATTTGTGGAAGTGGTGTATTTTATCTGTTATTCTGACTCTAAATACAATACATCAACAGGCAGACACTGACTGGACTGACTTGTCGTACTGACCTTAGTGTCAGAGGGGGGCGCCGTCAGTGAATCGCTGTCTCTCAGTGTGAAGTAATAAGCAGCGACATCCACTGAACTGTTGGCCTTCTTCAACAGATGAAGCCAACTGTCTGAAATACTGAGTCTGGAGGACGGAGACGGGAGGGACAGACCATCGGGGACACTCTCCACCAGCCGCACCCTGGACATCGTCAATTATCCAATTAACAAAGAATTACTGACCAGAATAAACCACGTGAAGTGAAGTGGTTTGTTTAGATGGTGCGTGTTTTTCATTTGTAACCAACGTTACAATTTTTCTCACCGACAGTCGGCGCTGCACGGCTCTGGGATCAAACCGAGGCCGTCCAAGAAGTGGAGCTCCAGCTGAGCCGTCAGTTGGTCCACAGACGTGGGAAGCCCGTAGTGCCACGCGTGATGACCGAGCCCACAGAGGAGCAGCAGAGCGGCGGGCAGCAGGAGGAGGTGGGTCAGACAGGAACACCTTGAGGCCTGAAAAATGTCAGACGTGAAATATTACCTCGTAAACAAATCTGGTAAAAAAGAAAAAAAAAAAAAAAGGAAAGCATCGACCGAGGGATGGAAAATTGCTTTCAACTGCGCTGCATTCCACGGTTACACAGCAGCAGGGCGTGGTGGAATTCCTTAATGTGTGACAGGAGCCCAGTTCACATGGTCTCCCTGAACCTGGTAAACAGTGGGACAGTAACTAAGACTGAGGTCAAGGATCGAGACCATGAGAATAAAATACATTTGGAAACTATTCATTCACCCTCCCTGAAATTATTCTGGGTTCAATTCCCAGAGGAATCACATCAATGATGATGATGATGATGATGATGATGATGTGAATTCTCCTCTGTGAGTCCATCAGAATAAAAGTCTCTAAATGCAACAATCTAGATGTAAACAGATATTGAGGTGTCAGAGGATAAAAATAACAAAGATGTCATCACATTACATCGTTTGTCCTTGTGACATCTCGACATTAAAAAAAAAAAAAACAACTTAAAAGCGATGCATCATTTTCCTGGACCAGTAACAGCAGGTAGAGGTCAGCGTTTCTCACCTTGGTTGACTTCGTTGTCTTGACTTCAGCCGCGGCCTCTGATTTCTCAGGAGGTTTGGATTCTCCCAGATCATCTCTCTGCTCCAGCTCTTCTGACTCCACCTGTGTCTGAGCTTCATGTGCTTCACCGTCATCATCATCATCATCATCATCGTTGTTGACGTTCTCTTCCTCCAAGTCAACGCTCTCTGACTTTTCAGCCGTCTGTTCTTCCTCCAATTCAGAATCAGACCCGGTTTCCTTGACTTCAGATACGTTCATGGATTCCCACGGTGCCTCTTCGTCCATGATGGCGTCCACCTGGTCGACGTCGGAGGTGCGGACGCTGTCTCCAGACACGGAGGTTGTTGTGTCTCTAGACGGAGTGACAGACAGACTGTTCCTGACCTCGGCTTCAAACCTCTCTGCCATGACCTCGGGCGACTTCAGGCCGAGGTAGACCTCTTTTGACAGGTGGTGGTGGAGGTGGTGGTGGTCATCAGGTGTGAAATCATCTTCTATTTGTGAGGTTTTGCTCATGACTTCTTCTGGTAAAGACATCTCCAGCCCATGTCCTGGTCTGATGGAGGGTCTGGGACTCGCAGTCAGAAGGGGAGACTGGAGGGACGCTGAGAAACCCAGGCTCTTGGGGACACCAGGGATGGAGCTCTGAGCTGCCACGGTGACTGGTTCAACCACGGTGAACTGCTGAGGATCATCTGAGCTGGGCTTTGGGGTTCTGACCCACGGCTGGGGGAGGGGCTTTTCTCTGACATCTAGAGGTTTCAATTTCGGAGCGTCCACACCTCCGAGGATGGGAGTGTCTTTTTTGGGAACGGGAAGTTCCGAGCTCTGGCCTACACCTGGAGGTCTTTTGTGGAAGGTGGGGATCCGGGAGGCGGGTTTTCCAGATCGCCGGTTCATGTCTTCCTTGTCCTCCACGTCCTTTTTCTGAACCTTTTCCTCTTCCTGTAGGTAGTGCAGCACGATGCTGCAGTCCTTCAACCCCTGAGGCAGAAAAAAACAAGTTGTTGGAGTTGCCTAAAAATGCAAACTGTGTGGAATTGCAGAAATTCATCCTTCGTTCTCAGCACAGACAGTGACTGGTGAGAAAAACCATTTGAAACAAAAGTCAGGGACAGAAGATGACATCGTACCTTTATATTAGACAAACATTAACGTCAACACAAACAGCCCTGACATCCGGCCTTTCTTCAGCACCGGCTGCAAACAATACAGTAGCTGGATGTCACCCTGAGATGATTTGCAGCAGTGGAAGAGCCACACCTATTCAAACGAGAGGCTTGGACTTCAGCCACACCTACTCCTCCACCTCCAACTCCTCCACCTCCTCACTGCCACAGATTCCTCATCACAGATGTCATGAAAACAACCTGGCTGCTGTGATTGGAAAGAAATCAAGTCCCAATGATCAGCAGATTTTTACCTTTTTTTTAGCCCACGCCCATTATATGATAATACTATTATACTGTACATGTACTTTTGTCATTGTATTCAACAATACTACAGATGCATATGGGGAAAAAATCTGGCCAAAAGGTACAACCAGTGCCCACATACAACGATCCACATAATAAAATCAATCTGTTGCAGTGGCAGCAGTCTCCACCACTGCCACCCAAATCACACTTCACTGGGGGTTCTCAACTCGTGGGTCCTGACCCAAAAGTGGGTCGCGGACCCGTTATGAATGGGTCAGCGAACAGTTGTTCCAGTTCCAAAAAATGTGAATAAGCTGTTGAGCATGTGATTTATGTTAGACAATCTCTTATTTTGAAAGGCATACACCGCTGAATAAAATGAGTATGTTAAAATAAGTGATTTTTTAATGTTTTTTTTTTTTTAATAATTTGCTTGGTTTGAATTCTACGAGAGTGAGTCACGACCTAATGACCACAGGAAAATGTGGCTCCCAGAGTGAGGACCAGTTGAGAACCACTGCACCACTGTACACCACACTGTCTGTGGGTGGAGAGCTATGCACACAGCAGCTCAGTGGGAACCTGGTAGTTGGTGAATTTGGAACCAAATCCTTGCAGACCCAAGTCTGCTTCCTTCTCCACTGAGCCACCACTGCCACCCTCCAAATACTAACAATAACAGTTGTCACACTCTCTGTTTTTAACATTAGACATTTGTCACAGCTGTTCTATCTTCTAACTCCCACTGCTGACTGGGCCTGCAGGGCTGGGATCTGACGGTGCAGCAGGACTGACACACAGTGGACACCCTGGACTGCAGTGTTGATAATCTGCTACATCATCGTCCTCGGAGCTGCTCGGGCTCCATTGTTGATGTCTGCAAAGCTTTGGCAGTGGATCAGCGTCAGAGCCCAACATCTCCACCGTGGAGTTCATCTGATACACTCAGCCTGCCAATATTTCCTGGAGATGATTGCAGGCTGCTGCTGCACACACACACTCACACACACACATACTGGTTTTATGCACTCCCTAGCCTCATTCCCAGACCTCAACTATGATATATATACATATACAGTTTGTCTAAAGTGAATTCTTACCCTACATGTAACCTGACTCCGGTTTTACCCTCTTAGTCACTGCTAAAATGCAAATGCATTAAAATAAAAGTCCCCAGGAGTATAGATTTACCTCTGCAGAATAGAAACACACTCTGCCGAGGGTATGTGGATTCATCTGGTCACACCCATGACTCCTGGATTTATTTTTTGTACAGTAAAAACTCCAACATCGCCTCCAGGGCCAGAAAGAAGTTGAATTGTGTTTGGTTTTCGGTCTTAAACGCCTCATCTTACCGTGGTATTCTCCTCCGCAGCCTGCTCCTCCTCCGGCCCCGGCTCCTGCTCCGGGTCTGTCTGGGCAGCGGGACGGTTCTCCATCACTTGTGTTTCGGAGTCGGACTCTTCTGTCTCCTAACAGAAACACACGGGTTGTTATTCTGGTGCAAACGACAGTTTCATGATGTAAGAGCCACGAATTCGTGCAGGAAATAAAAAAAACTCGCGTGTCCACACGGCGTTTTAAGGATTAAACAGGAAGAAAATAACAAAATAAAAAATGGAAAAGTCACTAATTATAAACCAAACACGTCGCCCAGGTGGGTAATAAGGCTCACCATGGTGCAGGAGCTGGCGCGAGGTGATGGGCTTTGTCGCGGTGCTCGTCCACACTCGTTACCGCCGGAACAACCGTTAAACAACCGTTAACTGTGTTCAACTTATTTCGACGCCAGATATAAACAACTTCCACCGAGAACCGGGCCAGTAAAGTCGTTCTTTTGTTGTTTGTTCGGTCCAAATATTCCACGTCGCTGCCGCGGTGAGTGGCGACGCGGATACGTGGCCGACACTCGGCTGTGGAGGAAGAGGAGGCGGAAAGAGTGAGTAATAAAATACCCACCTCGTACGTAGCTTTGCGGCGCAGGCGGGTCGACCTTCTGGGGTTTACCGACGTCGTCTCGGCCGTTGACTCGTCCTCACTGACGTCGCCGATGGTCCTCCTGGATCGCAGCACCATATGCATCTTTGGAACGCGTTAATAATGCAGCAGCAGACGACAAGTTGGTGACGCGAGTTAAAAGCACCAAAGAGAAAGCGAGAAGTCCGTTCGACTCAGCCCGCGGCGGCTAAATGTCAACAGAACCGAACCCGGTCCAAAGGACTTGGCATGAATTGGGTCCCAGATGTGACGGTGTCGGCACCTGACGGTGGGAATTGTTATTTACAAGCACCGTCCGCCCCTAAACAAGATAAACAACAACTTGAAGAAACCGCGATTAAACGCGGTCGCTGATTGGCGACGACAATTGAAAACCCAGAAGACCCGCCCCCGCAGACGTTGGTAGCCAGCGCTCACTTCCGGTTGCGAGCCATGATCTTCTGTACTGTAAAGCTGCTGATTCACCGGAGGATAAGACGGTCTGTTGTTGTTTATTCTCTTATTCATGACTCGCTAAATTATTAATGTCGTTCGACGACAGATGTACAACCGTCACCTAGTGACGTAGCTCGAGTTTGTGTTTTTAAAGCTAGGTGAGTCAGTTAGCCTGACTGATGTAAAGTCAACTGTAAACAGAAAGTAAAGGAATATGACTTTTTAGCTTTTTAGCTTCTTTGTTGTCAATACTCAAGATTCGCTGGTCGTAATAACACACGTGCAGGACAATAGAACAACGAAGCGATTTGGTGTGGACATATATTTTATGTTTTTGTAAAAATCACAACTAATGTTTTAAAATGTATTTGGTTTCATGTACTGTATGTACTGTCTCTGCGTCGGTGTCAGCTGGTGTCAGTGTAAATGATTAACATGTGAACCTTCTACTGTGAACTCTGTTTACTTCGGCTTTCATGTAATATTACTCGATTTCCTCATTTAAAGCGAACGTCCTTTCCTTTACTAATCCGAACATTGATTTTTTAAGTAAACAGGAACCGGAAACCGGAAGAATGTCGTAAAAATAAAACAACCAAAAACAGCTGGATGGTGCGTTTGAGGACATGTCTGTTTATTTCTTAACATCTTCCTGAATTTATAAGAGCTGTGTCAGCAGGTGGTTTGGGTTTTTCTTTTCAGTGGTGGACAGTTCCATTTACAACATGACATTGAATACATGTGATACAAGTCATGTGATAGAAGATAGTCAGATAAGGTGAAGGGAAAGGTGCTAAGACCAGCCACGATGGATGGATTAGAGACGAGTATAAAATGTACAATAATGAAAAGAACAAGACAAATAAATCAAAGTAACAACATCAGAGAGAAGCTAGAGAAATTATATACATCATATATTATTATTATTGAAATAGGTCTATTTTTAATTTCTTATTTTTAAAGGGTCAGCCTTTTCTTTGCTGTTTTTTATGTAGCTCCAACCAATCCATTCATTGTAAATGATCAAATCTGATCAAGTTTCTTTTCTTTTCTTTTTTTTTTTTAGGTCTCCTCTGTGAACTTGTCCGTCACAGAGGAAGAGCTCGGACGGTCTTTTCCGTGATGATGAAAAGTTAGTCCTTGCAGCAGCTCAATGGAAACTCCAGCGTCAGCCGACCCGCCCCCCAACTCCACCCTACCTCCTCCCGTTCCCCTGCGCCCGGCCGTTGCCCCATCGGTCCAGCTGGGCTTCACCATCCTGTACACTGCCCTGTACGCCGCACTCTTCCTGTTGGTCTACGTCCAACTGTGGCTGCTCTACCTCTACAGACACAAACGGTGGAGCTACCAGAGCGTCTTCCTGTTCCTCTGCCTGCTCTGGGCTGCACTGCGCACCACCCTGTTCTCCTTCTACTTCCACAACGCACTGGAGGCCAACCACCTGCCCGTGGCCGTCTACTGGCTGCTCTACTGTTTACCCGTCTGTCTGCAGTTCTTCACACTCAGCCTCATTAATCTATATTTCACTCAGGTAGACCCGTGGACACACAGACGTCCATGTATGATCTGATGAGCAGACCTGGTCTGATGTAAATCACAGTCTGTGTTTGTTCTTCAGGTTCTTCTCAAAGTGCAGGAGAGTCACAGCTCGGACCAGGGCAGAAAACTGTGAGTCACAAACACAAACACAGTCACAGACACAGACACAGACAGACATGTGCAACACACTGTATTAGTTCACCTGCTGTCATTATTGTAGCAAAATACTGAACCCTCTCAACCAGCTGAGAGGTTCCACGTTTTTACCTCACCGTCTGTCTCCACTGAAGTCTGCTTTATGTTACTGACAGAGCAGCAACAAAAAATTAGGATCAAATTTAATAGTTTTTGGGATAAGCAGCCATATATTAGGGTAAAACTCATTAGATGGCAGCATTGCTCATTTTATCAGTTTATTACTTACCCTTATTAGTATTTCTATTTGTGCATGTGGAGAGAAAAAACTTTTTTTCCAGCAGAGTACCATATTTTTTGGACCAAAAGGTTCATATAAGCAACATAAAAAAGATAAGATAATCTTGCTGATGACTTACTGTAATTTCTTCTTTTTCTCAATAAACTTAAGAAAAAGCAGGTTTCCCAAATCATTTTTTGGGTAGAAATGGCTGTATATTCAAGCTGAGGTCACTAGATGGCAGCATTGTAGCTGAATTATTTAATTTCATATACATACAGTGGTTTGTACTGGTAAGTAAATGAAGGCCATAATTGGTAGATATTGAAATTAAAAATTAAGTCCTCGGATAATATTTGCAAATTGTATATTGACAAAAAAGGGAATTTCAGATTTCCATTCCTATGAATTTTTATCTTAGAATTTCAGTGCGATCTCCCATCAAACCCTGCTCTGTGTTCTTTATCTCCTCAGGTGTGTTGCGCGCTTCATGTACGCTGCCATGAACGCTGTCTTTCTCAGCGTCAACTTTGTTTGCGCCATGTTTTCCACACGCAGCGGCTCGGCCCTGTGGACCTGGAATCTGGTGCTGGTGCGAGTCATAATCAACGACTCGCTCTTCATCCTGGAAGCCATCCTACTGGCTTCTCTGCTGCTGCTACTGACCAGACACTCGCGCTCCACCAGCCCTTACCTGATGACCAAGGTGCGTTGAGATTCAACCTGGTGAAAATGAAACAAACAAACAAACCCTGGCGGTGTCTGTGTTTTGTCAATGTTGGAAGTAAATAACCCTTCTGTCCTGAGCAGGGCACCACCATGTGGCGAACAGCAGCACTGGGAGCAGCGGTCATCCTGTTGTTCACCAGCAGGGCCTGCTACAACCTGACTGTCCTCTTCCTGTCCCAGAGCCACCAGGTGGAGTCCTTCAACTACGACTGGTACAATGTCTCTGACCAGGTATAGCTGCAATGACCAGGTGTCAAATTAGACTGAAGACACTGCTGCACCAGAGACATCATGTCCATCATTTTGTCTCTCCTGCAGGCTGACCTGCACAGTGAGCTGGGAGACAAAGGTTACCTGGCCTTTGGTGCCATCCTCTTCATCTGGGAGCTGCTTCCAACCAGTCTGCTGCTCATCATCTTCAGGGTCCGTCAGCCTGCTCAGGAGGTAATCATCATCTCAGCTCTCACTCTGGATGTTTGCATTCACAGCAGTAATTCAGAATCTTTTTTTTTTTTAAATCCCTGACAGACCAGTGCCGCAGCCATTAACAACAGAGTTCTGCCTCGACCTTATTTCTTTGACGACCCTCAAGCCAGCGATGATGATCTGCCCGTCCCATGGGCGCGCAGTCTTAACCAGCAGCCAAGGTAGAGTCGAGTCTTCATTAGTAACTGATCACAAACATTGATTTATTTTCGTTTGAAAGCTGAAATTCGGTCAAAAGTGAAGGCGAAAATTTTGTTAAAAGGTCGAGGGATGAAGCGTTTGAAAGCTGAGGGACCACTGTATATAATATAGGTTTAAGTCACTAGATGGCAGCATTGCAGCTGATTTAACTCATAGTGATGGTGTTTTGTTGACAAATTAATTAATATCACCTGGCCTACATCAGTGTCGTTTGATAGCGAAAACAAACATAATGTGTTTGAACAACATCAGGATGGAAGGAAAACAAACTCCTTGTCATGTGACACACACACACGCAATGAAATCTGACCAGTGCATTCAACAATGAACACTTGGCAGTTTCTTGTGCCTCGGTGCCATGCTCAGTGGTAACTTGGCAGCGGGTGGATTTGAACCTGAACCCCACCAGACCATCACTGCCCATTAGATATCAGTTGTCCCTTTAGAGTCAACAGACCAGGTCAGATGTAGTTGCTGTTTCTTATTTCTCCCTCTCTCTCCTCCAGCTGGTACGGAGCAGAGAGCGCTCCTCTCCTCTTCGCCACCGAGCCTCCTCTCCGCCACCACCAGCACCATTCCTTCTATTCCACTCCTCAAAACTGAACTGGACCACTCGACTTTTAACCCTGTGTCTGGTCAGTTACGGTCGACCCACACCGACAGCAGTACCTCCAGCCATGAGCAGACTTTGCACAACAATAAAAACAAACAAACCAACAAACCAAACCCTCAGGAAATAACCAGCAGTAAAATGTCATTCTGTACAAGTGGAGCACAAAACAAGAAAAAAAAAAGACGTAATGTTGAGGTGAATTGTCAAGTTGCTGTTTCTGCCACAGTTTGTTATTTTATTTTATCATCTCTTTGTCCTTGTTAACATATTGGTTAAGGGCACATTTAGCTCTGGAAGCATTCCTTCTATTCATTATAAGCCAAGTAAGCAGTTGACATGTGATGACAAAGTTGAGGCAGTGATGACACTGTTCTTCATCGTTTTTTTTTGTCCACTGCAGAACAGATTCCCAGTGTCCGTTGTCATCCATGTGGCAGATATTGTTTGTTTTTCCTTTTCCAAGTTCTTTCCCTGACGTCCGTCAGACAAACATCTTTGTATTATCTGAATAATTTTCCACCTGATTGTATTTTTTGTATATTTGTGATGTAAAATAATTTATTTTTACAATGGCCCTTTTAACTGTAGCACAGCTACCAAGAGTTTTCTGTATTAGTCACGTGACTGAAAATATAAAAATACGAAACATGTTCAACCCACTGTTGCATTTCTGCCTCTGTCATCTTTGAAGAAGTGAAATTTATCCACAAGATGACCTTTCCTTCTAATGCCGGAGAGCAAACCAACATGTGTCGCTTGTTTCAAAGTGTTTTTATTTTGCATTATGTACAGATCATCCTAATAAAAGTCTATACAGTATATACACATTCAAATAACTCTGTATGTTACACCATCTGCAGAACCATGAAGAGAAACTGAAGGATGGAGAAGGTTAGAAGTAAGAGCAAATTAAAAAGAGAGAAAAAGACGCCAATGGCTCTGAACTGAAACTTGTTTTAGAACCATTGTTTGGAGCAAGTGCCAGGTTTCAGAGAAAGATCAGAAAATACATGAATGTGTTGAATTGACGACTTATTCTATGCAAGCTCTATTCTAAAGTTTGATTTTTGAACATGTTCACACCTCAGGTAAAAAAAGTGACTCATTAATGACTTAACATGTGACCCATTTTGAATTTATTCACCCATGTGACTCATATCTTGATTCTTTTTCCTTTTTTTTATGTATTTACGGCAGTAAATCCATTCCTTCTCAAATCCAACTGAGCCTTCTACACTAGGTGGCGCCACATTAGATCCATCATCATCCCATTCCCCTGATTGAAAGGGTGGGTCATCAGGCTTCAACACCCAGAGGTCCACACTCAGGTGGACTCGACTGGAGAGCGCGGTCTGTGACAGAACCGGGTCAAAAAAGGAAACTATGACGTGAACGACCACAAGAAAAAAAAAAAAACGACCTGCCGTGTGAACGTTGCCGTGGTTTCGGTGTGAACGCGATGTTGCTTTATAGACTGGACAGAGTTTGAGAAAGGGCCGCGTGAACGCCCCCCCCAGGTCACCAACAGTGAACAACTACATGAACCCAAACACCTCAACACATGAACTGAAGAGTTCGTTCTCCTCCTGCCCCTGCCTTGAAGGTCATGAAACAAAAGTGTGATATTGCTTTAAATATCACGATTGCTGAAGGATCCAGAGTCTCAACTCCGCAGTTCGAGGACCTGAGTCGTTGGAAGGCGAGAGCAGCGAGAAACAAAGACGACCAAACAGAAGATCCGTCAACATTCAGTGCCTGTTGGTCCAAAGCCAGAACTCACTGGTCAGTTGTCTGCAGGGGGCGACGACGCTGACGCCGACTCCAGCTTGCGAAGGCGGCGACGCCTGAGTTCGGCAGTGTTTGGCTCTCCGTCCTCGTCCTCCATCGTGTGCTCCTCCATCCTCTCGCTCTCTCCTTCACCTTCCAAGGAAGTGAGTGTGGAGTCGTCAGGTGGAGATGAGGCTGTAGCGCCGTTTACTGGACAAAACAAAAACCATGAACTGGTAAAAAACACTGATAATGTAACAGAATATATTCACAGGATATTAACTTTTTGTGCCAATATGGTTTCACCGCTTAATATGTGATACTTAGTTAAGTTTATTTAAAAGGGACGATGTAATTAAACACGGTTAAAAAAGCTAGAATTAGCCAGAAGGCTAGTTTTCTGGCTAGTTTACATATGTCACCCCCATATGTCACGATACTGATATCAAAGACTAATGTGGTGGTCCAGTGTTTGCTGGTGATTTATAAAAGGGTGCCTATGTGCTGCCTATTTCTGCCAGGCTCCCCCTAGGGGACAAAGAGGAGCCTCTCCCTATTCCAAAATAGAAAAACTAAGGGTTAAGAAAAAAAAAAAAAAAGCAGTTTAAACTACTACATTCAGTTGCTGGCACCAGAGCATGCAATTCACTAAAACTTCAATAGATAAAAAAATGAGTTACAATGCTGCCATCTAGTGATTTTCCCTAAAACTATTTTTACGGCAGTTGGGGCAGAATATCAGCAGAAGTTTGATTTCTAATTATTCTTAGAAATAGAGTGATGGATATGCAGAACCTGGGACAGCGACTCCCAGGTTCTGCATTTTCCATCCCCCCCGTCCTCTGGGAACTGTCCCCCTGTCCTACCTCCATGTCCTCCCTCGCTGCATCCATTAATCTCCTCTTTGGCCAAATCAAAGATGCAAGACAACAAATTGACAAAGTTTTACTCCGGATCCCCTTCCTGACAACTTTCACCATTTATCCGAGCTTGGAACCAGCACTAAAAAACACTGGCTTGTGCCCCCTAGTGGCTGGTTTGGACTGTATCAGAATCAGAATAATAAAATTGATATTAATTCACAAAACATTCAATGTTCTTACAGCTGGTGGCGTCCTTCTCCTGAGCTGCACCGTCAGCTGCGGAGGCCGAGGCCGTGTTGTTGTTGGTGCCACTTGTTTCTCCGCTGCTGCTCTCAGTGGGAGGAGGCCTGAGGTTCAGAGAAGAGAAAAGTCAAAACTTAAAGAACTTCAACTTAATAAAAATAAAGAAATGAAATATATATCAGGGAGGATGAATTACGTGAGGGTGGCGACGGTGCTGAGGTAGTGGTGGATGTTCAGCATGGCAGCATCCAACAGGGTGTGGATGTTTTGGAGACACTGCAGCCTGGCTTCAAGGCCACGGCGACCTTCAGCCTCCAACTCCCTCAACTCCTCCTCCGACATCCGGGACAGAGAGGGAGGAGGAGGAGGCATCGACGATACTGAAAGAAAAATAAAAACACAAACAGTTTTATCAAAGTCCACAGTGCATACCCCAGGAGCTTAATAAGAAAAAAACATTTTATTTTTTCGATTCTTCAACCTCAGGTCAGCGGCCCTGGTTTGTGTCAGAGCAGCCTGACTGAGGTCAGGACAGTCAGTCAGTCTTGGTACCTGTTGTTGTAGGTTGTGGATGTTTGGTCTTACCAAAGGGAGGAGGGGGAGGAGGCATGGGCAGCCAAGGTGCCGCAGGAAATGGAGGAGGAGGGAAGGAGAACGGGAAGCCTGGGAACGCTGTTCCTGGAGCAGCGGCTGCCGTGGAGGTGTCAGCCGTGGATGATGTGCTTCCTGGTAAAACACCCAAAAAAATAAATAAATGAAATGAATCAAACATCAGGCCTGGTGAAGGAGAAGAACATGGGACGCTCACCTGCTGCTGCTGAGGCTTCAGTGCTGTTCTGAGGAGCACCAGGAGCTTCGGCTGCAGCAGCACCTGGAGGAGGTGGAGGGGGAGGCACTGCAGGAAAGGGTCCCCAGAAGGGGAACATGCCAGGTGGGAAGGCTGGTAACATGCCTGGAGCCACTGTGGGGCAAACGAGAAATAAATATACACCAGGGATTGAGATGATACTGTAGATGATACAGTTTGGTGAGTAGGTATTGTAGTGTGTCCAATATTAGCTCTTTGCCAATACCTGATAAACTGATATTGTCAAAAAGAAAATTAGATTTTTGTCTGTACAAATCACTGTACAAGATACTTTAAATGAGCTGCAATGCTGCCACCTAGTGACTTTCAATTAAATACACAGACATTTATCCCACAAAGTATTTTTATGACACAAATTACTGACGGAAAACCAGATATTGCATCATCGAAATTTAAATTTTGGGGGAAAAAGCAACAATGATTTGATACATATGGTAATATTGGGACTTTAATATTGGTCGGCCAATATTTCTTAGGACATCCAATACAATAACCCTCTAGAAACGCCAGCTGGGAGTGGATGATGGGATTTTAAGGTGGTGCAGAGCAACTGAACACTTTCCCAATATGTGTGTAAATAACACTGTGTGTTGTTACAGTAAGAAGTGGATGAACCTCCTTAATCTGATACGTCTTTACAAATGATCTGATCGAACAACAAGCCACGGTTTCAGCCAAGTCAGAGTGAGCAGATCTGGAAGATCTCACCATTTGGAGGTGCGGCATTAGCGGCTGCGTTGGCGGGTGCTGCTGGAGCCGGAGGTGGAGCCTGGGCTGGAGCAGGAGTCTGGTTGTTGTTGTTGTTGTTGGTGGTGGCCCGGAGGACATCCATGCGACAGGTCGGACAAGTCTGTTGTCTTTGGAACCAGGATCGCAAGCAGCTGCCGAAGGACAGAAACAAGAATCAGCCGCATTTAAGAAGCTGCTGCTGGACTGGGTTCCTGTTCGCACAACGTCTACTGACGGAAAAGAAGATCTTTAGGTGGAAACTTAATCCACTCACCTGGAGTGAAAAATGTGATTACATGGAAGCTTCTTGGCTCCTGTGACCATCTCTTCTCGACAAATGATGCAGACGTTGTCAGAAGCCTGCAGGTCTTCAGGTGTGGCGTCAGGGTATCTGACCAGGGACAACAACATAATTTCAAGGACAATTCAGCAGAAGACCTGACTTGGAGAACATGAAGGTCCTGGCTGGACCTCTGAACGGAATGTGAGAATTTTCTTTTTTACTCACAGTGTATTCATGTTGCGAATTGCTCTTCGGGACATAATCGCATCAGTTACCGCTTTCTTGAATTGTCTGGTCGGGTATAAAGAGAACAACATTCACCATCGTACCAGGCCAGTGAAACCAAAGCAGGAAAACAGAAACATAAAGGGGCAGTACTTCAGACCCTCTAAATCCTCATGGGAACCATATTCCCTGGCCTACACCTAGAGGGAGCTCCGGTACCATGAGTGCAACAAACCAAGAGTTTAAAACCTACAGTATTTTTTCCACCAAACCAATGCTCCTTTGATGATTTAACATCAAAGGAGCAACGATGCCTGGTCAAAAGCAGTCGTCACTTTGAGTTTTAGAACCGTCCTCGTCTTTAGACCAATAATGTTCATGTTTAAGCTGAAGGGTTTGATGCTGCTGCTCTGTCTAAGGAGGCTCAAACTGTTGACGTGGATTATGAGAACGACACAACTGAGAAAAGTACTGAAACTGACCAGGTCACGCTAGGAGATAAAAAAAAAATACGTGAAGACCAGCTAGCCGTCAAAGTCCAGACTTTTCTGGCTTATTTTAAGACTGATGCAAGGATGCTGTTTTCAACAGTCAACCTATAGGGATGGATATATGAATTGGTCAGGGCTGACCACTGGACATCATCTCTCATGAGAATCTTTGAAGATGAGCAGAAGACTTTAGGTCGTCACCAATGAGAGACTTTGTAAAACGACAACAGCAGATTCTCAGATTAAATAAAAAACAGTTTTCTCCAACACTCTGTTAACACTACATGTATATATACATATATGCACATGCATACAGACATACTGTATATATTTACAAATATTATATAGTGAGATATATTGTATATCTCTCATAAAGAGAGGGCACTCTAGGCTTGTGTTCCAATAAAATAATAATAACAACAACAATCGTAATAATATTAATAATAATAATAATAAGCAATATTCTGTATAACTGAAAATTAGCATGTTTGTCATTTTCACACTGATGGCCAACAGGAGGCACTGGTGCGACTAAACATATACACGCACAGACACACATATATTTACCTATACATAGATCAAACACAGCAGTTAAAGATGCTGCTGAGATTCTCTTTAGGAGAGACAAGGATGGACAGGATCAGGACTGAGGTGATTAGAGGGACAACTCAGACAGGAAGGTTTGGAGACAAAGAAGCTAGAGAAGACAGATTGAGATGGTTTGGACATGTTCAGCGGAGGGACAGTGGACACACGTTGGTAGAAGAATGATCCTAGAGATGGAGCTACCAGGTAGGAGACAAAGAGGAGATTGATGGATGCAGTGAGGGAGGACATGGAGGTAGTTGGAGTCAGAGTTGAAGACACAGAGAACAGGGGGAGATGGAAAATGTGGACTCGCTGTGGAAACCCCCCCGAAAAGAAGACAAGCCTAAAGGAGAAGAAGAAATATAAACACACCCATCCAGACATAACTCACCTCATGGCCAGATACATGGGTCGAATGGCGAACAGGGGGAACGTGTGCACCTTGATCATGATGGTCATGAAGGCGATGTAGAGCAGCACTTTGATGAACCCTGAAATGAAAACAGTTGTTGTCAACTTTGAGGAGTGTCGACGTGGACGTCTGGAGGAAGACGACGTGTGTGAGGACAGAGTGGACAGCACCTGTCAGGAGCTCAGTGTAGAGCATGTAGACGGCCTTGTTGTCCCAGGGATTCTCACTCTGCAGGTCAACGGTGTGAAGGATGTACTTGATGAAGACCGTCAGCACCATGGTCAGCAGAATGGCGTACTAGTAACACAAAGAGGAAGACAATGTGACTCTCATTACGTCCCAGGCCAAACTTTTTTACTCATACGGAGACGATTCAGCCTTTGTGTAAATTAGGACAACGATGTGTAATGATGAAAAGACGACACCACGAACAACAGAGTGATTTAAAAACCTGAGTCTAAAACCAACCTCAAATCCAAAAACAAGCTGAACAGATGCTCCTCTGGTGATGATGCTGTGACACGCATGGTTGACAAACAGGAAGTCCAGGGCACCCAGGAGTCCAATCAAAGCTGGAGGGAGGACACAGTAAGATCTACTGACAATCAGGTGACAGACAGCACTACTGTTGGACAGAAAGACTACGGCCCTTGTGGTCTGCATTGACTTAAAATAAATGAAATCTGGAAATTCAACCATTGTCCTGTAATTGTACTGCCTACAAGAGCAGACATGTGGAGAACAATAATTGACATTAAGTTTCATTTCACAATTTTCCTTTTTTTATGTACCAGCATCCTATTGTCATCATGAAATGTATTTAGAATGTATTTACTTGCCTGTGCCAGATCTTCTACAGTATATTTAAATAATTATCATGAACAATATATGAAGGATTCACAGTTGAACTATTGAAATGTTCATAGTTGCCACGCCAACATTTTAATTAAATTATTGATTCTTCTGTAATATTTCCAACTTTTTTTGCTAAATCTGACTGTAAGACAATCAACAATTTTACTCTTATTGCTATAAATTTGCTTTTCTACAAATTTAAACCACCCATTGCACAGGTTATTATCATTACAACCCTCCCTTTTCCTAAAGAGATGGAAAACAACTCAAGGGGTAAATAATATTGTTTACTTACACAACACTCTGATGTGAAAAATCCAGGAGATGTTAGGACTTCGTTCCATCTGAGAAGAAAAAAAAATCGAATGAATCATTAAATCAATTTGACTGCAGCACACAGTCACCAAGACATGCAGAATAATCAAGTGATGGTTGTGCTGTTTCTTGCACAGTAAAATGTAATTTGTTTAATATAAATAAGTATTACCTTCTGTCCTGAGTGAGTACTTTTGTGTGTATTCATCATTGGAATTGATTTATTAAAATTCAATCACATCACATTCTTATATAAACTGCATGCTGCAGTCTGTCTTATTGACACTGAATGCACTGTATTCATTTTCAAAATCAGATTCACTTTCCTAAGAACAAATACTGACATATGCATGTGTTTGTCCCCAAAGCTGAGGTAAATGTCTATCACAACAAATGCAATACAGACAAGTTTGGCAAAACCCAGAACTTGGTTATGAGATTTTACAAAATTAAAATAATTACACTATTATTGGACTGACTGATTATCGAATATTGCCTACTTTAAATAATTCCCCAAATTACACAACACCACCAGGCTTCACACTTGAATCTTTGGTGGCGTTATCAGTAGCAAAGTTGACGCAATGCAATGTTTTCCACTCTGTGTGCCGCCTCGGGCAGTCACCATCTGTTTTCCTTCAATTTTTTCCTGTCCTCAATGCAGACAATGTAGTGTAAAATGGACAGTGTTGATAAGACATCACTCACAAAGTCCACCCGGTCTTCGGCCAGCCAGTGGAAGCACTTGAGGAAGAGCAGGAGTGTGAAGAGGGCAACGAAGCGAGGGGAGAAGTCGTCTCTGAACACAGTGAACGCCAGACAGGTCTCAGTGACTGCGTACCACGAGCGCTCGATCAGATGCTGATGGTGACGGGGAGAAAACACGTTCTCATTGGCTGCTTAAAGGAGAGACATTTCTAGGAAATATGGACAGATATCTACCTCCATTTCTGCTGCCCTCAGCTGTCCAAAAAAGACCTTTCTCATGAACTTTCCCAACAGAAACACCAGCACGAAGGCCTGGATGTACAACACCTGCAGCGGAACAGGCATCAAATATACAACGTTATACACAATTCTTTTACAAACTCAGAAAATCAACAACAAGGATTTCAATTCTTCTTACCGCCATGCTGGGGCTGCTCTTGGTGAGGTACACCACAGTGGGGTAGAACTGGTGCTTCAGCAGGTAGGCATGGGCCACCACTGCCCCAGTCAGTGCCAGACTGGTGGCAGTCACCAAGGCTGCTCGTACCATCGTGGAAAGAGCTGTAGATACTGAAGGGGACGAGATGACAAAAGAGTTAAATTGAGGAAGTGTCTTGCATTCATGGGCTGACGTACCTGACTAAACAACATGCAAATACAGGGAGGAAGATGAAGCACAGCAGCAGTCACTCGACCTTTTTTGCGCCATAAAATGGTTAATGTTTTCCTTTAGGACTGGCAGTGACATAAAGCTGAATACATTTTTACGACTGGTGTTTTCTTATGTAGAATAGAATAAAATAGTTTATTGTTCATCTCTTGAGGGGAAAACACACTTTTTTCAGTAGCTCCACCAAACTTAGAAACGAGAAGAATAACAATAAGATATAAAAAGAATAGGTAAAAAACAATAATAAAATATATACACACAATACACCAATAAATAGCTAAAGAAAAAGTAGTAAAATTAAATTAAAACTGTAAGTAGAAAACATTTGAAAACAATACAAATATATGTAAGTTGAAAGTGTTTCTGCAGAATTGGTTGAATATTAGTTTTGAAGTCTGAATATAATGATAAACGTAAAGTCTTATCAACTTATTAGGAGCAACAATGCTCCTTGAAACGTGTTTTCTAAATGTATTATTGCCTTTTAAAAAAAATAAAACCTTGTTCATTGTTAATTAAAAAAAACTTTGCACTGGAAAAGATGGTTTTATCCAAAACGACTTAAGGACTGTGTGTATTTTTTCCCAAAAGGACGGAAAGTTACACACAGTACAAAAAATAAAAAGAAATGAAATAATTAGAAAAATAAATCATAGTTAATAGTTAAAGATAGATCAATATTCTTATTAATTGTAGCTGTTTGTTTATATGTGAGCCATATGCCACAGATGTAAAATGTAAATAGCGATAAGTAGAAGGGCAACGTCAAATTGTAGCAATGCTTTTTATTAAGTAGATTTTTATTTGCAAGTTTTACAAATAAACAAAATACATTCTGAACAGAAAAATAACTTGGTGTAAAACTGAGTTAGCATCAACATCACCTAATTGACAGTAGTTATAGTTTGAAATGACAAGTACTTAACATTAACTGACTTCAGGAATTGAACAAACAGTCCAGCCGGAATCAAACCTCAGGTGTGACAGCTTTATAACAAAAGGCCTCGGTGTTTAACCAACCAGGTACCAGGTACAATTATCGGTACTAGTTGATAGAATATTCATTAACATCGAGGCTGCAGTCTGTGACATAAAGCTTAGTTAGCCTATTAGCCTGTCAGTAGCCGCCTAGCTGCTAGCTCTGCAGCACCGACTCACCGACTTAATCTCTGCGAACGACTCGCTCCTGTGTCGGCCTGTTGGTTGTCCTCTCCCTGCTGACTTCTTTGTCTTTTCACCCGCTACTTCATTTCGACTGTTTCAGTTCAAAGCCGCTCAATAAGACTTTTCCCCTGTCGCTGTTCGCCTGGCTACGTGTTTATCTTTGGCTCGTTCACTGGCAGCCACGTCACATCCGGCTTCTGTGGTAAAAAGACGCAAGAGAAATTAATCTACGCGTCAAAATACTTAAAAGGATGAGGTAAAAGACAAACAAAGTACATAAAAGTACATAACCACAGACGTTTAATTTTCAATAACATACCTATGGGGGTTTGGACATTATTAAGCCGATATTTGGCGAGATTGAACGTTATATGAGGGCCTAGCGTTTACGTGTGCGCCTCATTTTAGGGGGGTTACGGTAAATATCGACGTGGCCCAATGAGAAACTGACTTAGGTGATGTCTGTGGTCTAATTTAATAACCTAATACACGACAAATATTCTGAGAAGGTACTGCAGTAATACAACAAAAACCAAAATTATAGTAGGTGGTAGCGGCAATTATTTAAGTGTTTTAGGCTGTGAATCACAATAATAAAACATTAGCATTGAGTCAGTTTTAATGCCAAAATAAAACAGGCTTATTAAATTAATTTCCTTCTAACTTATATGTTCTGGTTTAAGGATTCTGAACACACAAAATGTAATTCAACCCATGGCTAGAAACAAAAACTTTAAAGAACAAGAACAAAAAGAGAAATAAATATTAATCAAATAACCAGTTTATTTTATTGAGCTATTGAAGTCAGTTATTAATGACATAATGCCTCGGTACCCACGCCAAAATTTAATATGCCGCCACAAAAAAAAACATGAGTGCACAATATTTTTAATACAGCGAGTATGGAAAATACAGTCACTCTCATTTGAAGTTGAGATAACAAATAAGAATCAGTGATAATGATGATGTCCATTGTATGATTATATCATAAATGACTACTCCTATTGCAATAGATGTAACATTCACAATGTTGTTAGCTTATGACATGTTAAAACGTTTTCAGTGATTGATCTCCCAATATCAAAAACTATCAGGTTGGCATACGTATCATTTAAAAAGGCAGTAGCTCAGTGTTTATTTCTAGCAGTCAAGACTATAAAAAAAAGGAAGAAAGCACTTGTTATATCTGAGCGTTATGGTAAACATAAGTGTGTCTATACCTTATTTGTATTCAAGACACAGAAACAACAACGTTAGAAAAAAAGTAAAGTTAATTCCAATTTGTCAGACAAAGGACAGAGCAGTGATACAGTTCTGCTTCAATAAAACTAGAAAATACAGAAGTAAAATCATTTGAAAAAAAAACAAAAAAAAAAAAACAATAAAACTTGATGCAAAAATAACATGTCAAAAACATGCTGGAGGAGGGAGCCCTCTGTCGTGTGTCCGTGTAACTACAGCTGCTCTGCTCTTCTTCACACCATGCCCTCCCTCGTCCAGGTATTTTTGTGTCACACTGCTTTGTTTTTCAACAACTGGATTTTGGCTACTGTTGGTGAGTGTCCAGGCAGAGTTCTCTATTCCCTCCCAAAGTGTGTGTAAACAGTTCAGCCATTATGAGGACCTTAAATTAGAAATCTCCGACGGGCGGAGAAAAATTAAACCTCCAACCCACAGCTGCACGAGATCATCATTAGGACACAGAAGAGATCGGGTTGAGAGGCGAACCCATCTGTGTTAGCACCTTGTCCAGCCATTGCAGCGGCCCGTGAAGGTGGACCTCAATCCAGCAGGGGGTGCTAGTGACGTCCTGACGGTGGTACTCGGCTCCCCATCCCTGAAAGCAGGCAGATTATGATGGATTTACTCGAGGGTGACTCATGTGAAGGGACATACAGTAAACTCCAGCTGGAGCCATAATAACACACAGGTCTACGCCCACCACGGCCGTGCTGTACGTCACGCTGCCCTCACCTTCACAAAGCTCATTCTGATGGTGCACATCTTGGTGAGTTCGTAGACGGCCTCAAAGCCATGGTTGACCGACTGCGTAAGAAGCTGAGCAAACTCCTGGTTGTTGAAAATCTTGAGGCTGCATCCGCTGGGGATCTTACAGACGGTGGTGGGGTGGAAGCCGTGGTGATAATTACAGTTACGGCTCTGGACGAAAATGCTGGTATCGCTGAGGCACTCGGCGTACACCTCCCCTCCCACGTAGTACAGGTGCACTCCTGAAACCAAAAACAAGTAGAAATTACATTCTCCCAAAAATGGAATCAGCACTAACCTCAGCCTCACTCTGATAGTTCTACCTTTGCCGATGTGTCGACGTGTGTTTTCAATGGTGGAGTTGCGGTTGACGTTGGACAGCAGTCCAAGGCAGAAGCGGTTCTTGTTGTTTGAAGGGTCAGTAAAGCCATCTACGAGGACGCTGGTGGAGGAGGCATGGTAGGCTTCGCCTACACGATTATTGAGCTCGTAGTAGACGATGGAGCACCAGTGACTCGGCTCCTCGTACTCCACTGGTTGCACATCTGGGGGAAAAGAAAATTGGTTCACACAACTGTACCAGTGACTATCAACATGACCAGCAGCAGCACTAACAAGCAGATAAACCTGCATGAATTGTCCAAAACATTTAGTGAATTTCCATCAGTAAAAATCACCATAGAAAACTGATAATCATGAAAGTTTCACCACAGCGTGTGGCAATTAACATTTTATTATGGCAAATCAATTTATATATATATTCTGAAAAAAAGAAGCCTTTCAAATCTGCTGACTCACAATTTATTGTTGACTAATGCATTTTTTATTTCCTGCTAACTCAGGCTTGAAACTTATTGCTGTTGTGCAAACAGGACTTTCTATGGCTCTGCCAGGACCTGTCAGTGTGAGTGCATCATGTTGTCAAACCTTCAACATCACAACACACAGCCATCATGGCATCACAGCAGCAAATCAAAAGAACCTGTGACACCATTACTCACACAGCAAACTTTGGCTATTCATGGATTTGTGATCACAGTCTTTCTACTTTTGAATGTCAATGTTTCTGTCCTTTAAAAACTGCAGATCAGAACCTACTGTGTGTCTGAGAATCTGTGGGGCTTCTTTCTCTACAGAGCCAACTGATACATTTCACATAAATCCTGTTTAAAGGTTTATTGTACAGCGTACAATAGGAACAATCCTCCCTCTATCAGTTCTAACTCTACATCACCTTGTCTACATCTATGTTTCGAAAATCTTGCATCTTACTTCTCATTTAACCCTAGGAGAAGAGGGAAACCCTGAGTAAAATTCTGTTTATGTTCTTTCATTCCCAGACAATTAAGATGATTGTGATTCTGATCAAGAAGGAAATAAAGACGACAGGATAAAGACCACAGTGGATAAGAGGCAAAAAGACACAGACTCAATGTACCAGTGATTCTTCCTCATCAGTCCTATTCCCTCTTCCTGTGAGCTGAGTGTACAGTTATAACCTTTATCTTTGTTTCTTTCTAAACAGTATCTGAGGGTTCTATGTCAAGTCTGGAAACATGTCACCAACCTTTTCTCTGCTCAATACATAATATTTCACATCACACTGGAAAATGCTGACCTAAAAGTTACAGCAATATATATTTTTAAATGCTTTTTTTTTTGTCATCCATCTGAAAACATGACCACTTCTCACCTCCTCTGGCCATGTTCTGCGGCACCAAGTTGTTGCTCGTGTCCATGGACTGATTCTCCTGCCCCAGCTGCTCATCTGGGGGCATGTAGGCTGGGGGTGGGGTGTCAGCTGGAACATTAAAATGAGCATTTAGTGGCTAGGAGACCAGTTGTTGCTAGCAAATGGCTACACACACACGCCCTTATCAGAGAATCTGTTCCCCGGAAATGGTGTCAGATTACATGTATCCCTGAGCTGCAAAGCCTGATGATAACACTAAAGGATCAGAGATGGAACACGACCCAGGGACCATGTCAGTTCATACCTGGGAGCTGGAATGGACTGGAGGGTCCTGAGCTGGCAGGAGAGTTGGGATAGGTACCACTGCTGGCCGGAGAGGGAGGGTAGGGCGAATTGGGAGAGATGGGAAAAGAGCCTCCTCCACCTCCTCCACTGCTGCTGCCACCCCCGCTGTGGGGCTGCTGGAAGGACTCTGGGAAGGTGGCGTTCAGGGGCATGTGCGGCTCGTTGTGGGTGAGATTGCGGAACTGCACCAGCAGGCTGTGCTGGGGGTTGAACTCGCTGTGCCGTGGGACCAGGACTGGAGGGAGAACTGGAAAGGGCAGATAAAAGGAAGGTCAACCAACATCTGAAACAATAATTATGGGGACAACACATTTAATTAACATATCTTCTGTTTAAAATGGCTAAAAATGTTTACATCTAATGTAATTATATAATCACAAGACGCATGTGCAAATTGCACTTTTAATTTAATAACAAAACCTTCTCGTTGACACCCAAATGTATATTTTTATATGTATATATATACACATATATACATATATATAATTATATAATTATATATATATATTCATAATTTGTACATTTCTAACACTCATAAAATCTCATGGTGGTTTTTAAATTATATTAAAATATATATTTTAATCTTACAAGATTTTTTTTCACTTTTCATGTCTTTAATTAAACGGTATGGCTATTTTTTCTCGATCCGTAGCATGATGGTTCTGTAGGAGCTCACACTCACATTTTTTTTTCGTTTTACCCCAACGTACAACGACAATGTAATTGAATACTTTTCTATTCTTTGAACCATTTGGATCATTCTTTCGATTCAATTTATATCATCCTAATATTGAAGTGCAGTGTCCACAGCAGACTGCAGCTGGCACGTGGGACACATTTGGAGAATTGAGCTTTCTTTTCTTTCTTCACTGAGTTTGTATTGCTTGGTCAGCATATTTAAATGTCACCCACGCTGCACTGATATGCATTGTAATACAAAAAAAAAAATTGTTGGGTCACTCTTGTTTTCTTCAATTTCTTGTTCATTTTGATGCCTGGTACCACTTAAAGTAGATTACCTGAAGAATAGAATGAACAGGGAAACATAGAATGCCCAAAAGCACCGTCTTTGGCAGGACATTTCCACAGCTATTGAAGGTAACTAAAGAAACCCATGGAGAAATCTGTAGATACCAGCTCTAAAATTAAACCCATAAGCTATTTTTGTTGCTATCGTTATGTATCAGAAATTAATATAAACAAGAAACAGGAAAAAGCAGTGTGGTCTAATTTTTTCCCCATACTTAAAAAAACTGATCACCGATCACTGGCCAAAATTGTAATTACCAGTAGAATGTCCATTCCATCTTCAGTGCAACATGTTACTAGAAGCTTAAAGGCCTTTTTTCAAGGTCGTGGTTGTTGTGTGTGATGCAGTGCACCAGTGACAGGAGGCAGAAATGATAAAGTGCTGGGAGTTAAGTCTTGAGTGGTTGGTGCATTTAGTAAGCCACTCTCTAATGCCACACCCCATCTGGAGTGCTTCAGGCATATAATCTAATAAGATTCTGAAAGAGCTAGTGATATTGATTTTCTGTAATGGGGGTGGGGGCTGGACGAGCCCATGTGATGGCAGCCTCCTGACCTTTGTGGATATGTTTACCAGCTCCTTGGTTTTCTCTGGAGATTCTGCTTTGGAAATATGGACCCCTGTCTCATCTTCTGTGCAATGTCCAAAACCATTGTAAATATCAACATCTAGAGTCAGGGATTTTCAGCCAAAAGTGCGAATTAGAGGTAAAACTAACAGACGTTTGATGTGCAGGACTCTTATGCTTTGTAACTAGTGGTTTTTTCCATAACCAAAAGAAATATTTCATCTCAATTCGGTAGGTTTTAATATTAAAATCAGGTTTCTAACAGAAATGTATGGTGACGTGATGCATCGAATCAACAGTGAGAGTTCACCATTTTCAGGTCCATAGTATCTCTCCCTTAGTTTAGAGAGTTGTCTGCTTTGTTTATGTAAAAACAAAGGTGTTTCAGCAGCAGGTCTCCTTAAGCTTTCATCAGATCACCTACTGGTACTGAGCAGTTAGAAGCTGAGGCTGCAGCCTGGTGTGTGTGTGGTCCTTCAGAGGTTGCCCAGTACTGCTTCACCCATATCTGAAACCTCCAAAGTTATGCTCCAAAACTGACATTGATTAACCCTTCTGCCATGTCCTTTGTCAGCCATAGTTTATAGCTTTCTTTTGTCTTGTTATAGCTACACTTCCCACTAAAAATCTATAGCATCATCCATTTTCTTAAGACATATTACAGTAATGTTTCCACTAGTCTCCACTTGTCGTCCAAAGGCACATGACCAGGAACATAGAGTGAGCCAGGAGGAGTTTCAAAACTGTTGGTGAAACTTTTCACTTTGATTTAATTTAGATAATTGATAAAAAGTTTACTTATATAAGACTTCTCCATAACTTATTTTCCACAACCCAAAGTATGGAATTTTAAAATTCCAAACTTTACCTGTTTTTTTTTTTCATGATCACAACAACAACGGTAACATAAAACCTACCTGGGCTTTCCACTCGCTTGTAATGATATGGGTTGATGCAGACCTCCTTCTGTTTGGAGCCAAAGGGGTACTCGCACACCTCCAGGGGTTTGAGCTCGTGATGAGACTGGAGGTCAGGCCAGCGCCACACTCTGCAGTAAATGACATGGGGGAGACCTTTCCTGTGGGAAACCTGTAGCCGGCCGTCCAGGGATCGTGGAATGGTAACACACTTGCTGGGCTGCCCCGGGCAGCTCAGGGCTTTCTCCAGGTCCTCCATGGCACCCTTCTTCTTCTTCAGCTTTTTGACTAGTGCATCTACCGCTTTCTCGGCCCATTTCTCTTCCTCATCCCCCTGCTTCCAGCCAAGCAGCCGTTTGACTGCTGGACTTGTGAAGGAGAAGAGACTAGACATGGAGGTCATGCTGCAGGCTGGACGTGTTGGTGAAAGGAAACAGCTCCAAGGAGAAAAGTCACCTTCAAGGATCTGCTGATCTCCAAATAGCAGTTGAACGCACACAATTGAGAGGGTATTTGTGAGGGTATGAGAGGCTGACAGAGGTGATGGGTGGGGTAATGGAGAGGAGGCTTTAGCCTTGTCTACCCAAGGACAGGAAGCAGGGGAGGGAGGGGAGTCAGCAAGCAGGACGCAGCTGCTGCTGCTCAGGAAGGACCCTGCAGCAGGCTGTCCAGAGCTGGGTCACCACCACTGATAGAGGGAGGGGCTGCAGGCTACAGGGACTGAGATCAGGACCTCTGTCCGAGTGACACGGTACAGCAGGTCTCTCTATGATGGATCAATCAACAACAACTCCAGGCTCTTCTGTGGGTCGACTGGTCAAACAAAGAGTTTCTTTTCAGTTGCCTGCCAAAGACAAAAGTGAAAAAGGAAATTGTCACTTAATAAGGAGAACAAAGCAATGTGGACTATGACAGCGGCAATGACAAAATGTTGCACAAAAAATATGCACAATGAAACAGGTTACAGATGCTATATTTAGTCACCAGAGCGATCAAAAAGCTCTTTGTCTCCTTTCTCTGAAAATCATCTTTACAATGAGACAATTCATTAGAACAAGAAAGTAGCTTAGTTGACAATTGATCTTAATACTATTGTAATTGATGTTTTATCACATCTTGTGAAAAAATATTTCTTTGGTATATTATCTATAGCACTAATTCAGTCTTCAAGTTATGAACCCCCCACCAACTGTATCCAGACTGGTTTTGAGAAGAACTAAATGCTAAAACCTTTAACCCTTAAAGACTCTATTAGCAAATTGTGTACTTTATGGAGTTGCACAATGCCCCTCAATGATGACAAGATGTAGTGCATGTAACTCTGGGAAAACCAAATGTTGTGATCTGTGTGATTTATTAATAAGAAGATGTAAAAAAATTCCAGTCTTTTGTTTTTGTTGGATTTTAAGCAGCACTGAGAAAAAAGAAAAAACATTTTTTTAGGTATTCCTTTTTGAATAAATCACCACTAGTTGACTGAGAACTACGGAAAGAAGCTTCAAAAATTATTTTTGTTAGTTTTTCTTTATGATTAACAATAAAATAACAAATTATTTGTCCATGTGGGACAGAGTGGAAGCTGTGATGATCAACCTCAGCATTTATACTTTAACAATAGGAAAGACGTTAGAAATACTATATACATCAATCAGGAGGGAAACAGTGCCAATCCTTCAAACAGGTCAAATCGCTCAAATATTAGTTGAGATTAATAATTACTTGCCCACGACAACCACCATACTGAAATATATCCTTTAATTTCACTATCCAACCCAAAAAGAATGATTTTATTCACCCTTCTTAAAATAAATTAGCAGCATTATGATGACAGAGGGTTTTCTCTGCTGGTACCAACGGTTCTCCAACACTGCTCCCATCACGCTGTGATATACGACACTTAAATCTATATAGTGGGGCCTGAGCAAGCATGAATTCCAACACATGTATCCTGCTGCAGCAGCTGTTTCAGGGTTTGTGAGTCTGGCCCTTGTTGAAAAGGATGTGACCACAAAGAGCTGCTTCCTCCTGCATCTCATCCCTCCCTTCCAGCGCACAGCTGTCCAACTGCACTGCTCCCACTCCCTGTGCTCATTGTTCTGCATGTACAAGAAACTGGGGGGGAAGAAGGGGAGGAATAAATGTTGCGTAGAGACATAAAGCAAAACCCGGTCAATTGTAATTTGGCTTCATGAGTTGAACTTAAAAAAAAAAAAACAGCTTTTACAGGATTCTAACTTCTCTTGATGACAACGTGGGTTCATTCATCAAGTGAGAAAGGATGAAACCGCAGAACAGCCTCAGGACAGGTCAAATGAACAAACAAAGAGTTCACACTGATGTGTTTTTGCGTAACAAAATCAAAAGCTAAAAATCAATCAACCTTGACCACACTTCAACAGAAGTCACTTTGTGAGTCTGGGTTTGGGGAGAACCAAAGCTTGTGACTGATCCCATTCAGCCAGTGATTAATGATGATTCAGAGTTAGTCTTCAATAGTCAATGTCTTTCTCCTCAGCATAAAATCAAATACACCTACGTGTCGACTTTTAACAGTCAATTGTGAGTCACTGGTTTTCATAAAAGGCAGCCTTTAGCCATATTTCAATCACTGCTGGTCACAACCAAGTAAGGACACATCTCTAGGGAAACAAACACTATGTAATGTATAACAGTGGTACAACAGTACAAGATATTAACTGTTTATACCAGTCTGGTAGCAGTAAGCTATAGACTGTGTGCACTTGAACCCATGCCGTTAATATGGGTAGGAAGATTTTATAGGTAGGAAAATATTTCAGAACACCGCAAATTAAATTTTATTTATCTATTTATCTGCCACAACTTAATGACTGGTTTGTGGCGCAGAAAAAGTTGGGAAACACTGCTGTATAAAAGAGTGGTGACAAGATCTTACACCTACGGTACATGTGTTGTATAACGCGTGTCATTCCATAGCTTTGGTAATAAAAGAGGAACAGTCCAGCCATCGTGGTGAGATTTACAGCGCGGGTTTTGTCAGTAATGTATGACTTGAATGAAGTTGAAGGAACAGACAATATGGAAGAATGACATGGTGAGTGGTTCGCAGTAGCGCCCCCACCCTGAGAGACAAAATGATCCACAAACGCGCTGAATTGTACGACAATCGAACAAGTAACGACACCGCACATAACGACGACGGACAATACCCGTAAAAATATCACATTAATCACGACTCGACTGCGTTTGTTGGCAACAACGCGCCAGCGTAAATACATTGGAGTTGTTGCTAACATTGTTAGCCATGTTTAAAGCAAAGACACCGAATTAACTCTCAACAACCATCACTAAAAGTTTTCACGTCAGTCGCTGACATTTCCCATAATCTCCCAGACGGCGGTGATGGTAGTCGTCTGTTCCCTTGTGTCGGTGAGCTCGTGTTACTCCACTCTTCCTCTTCTTCCTCCATTCCACAAACTTTTTCAACTTCTGGAGCTAAGCTAACTATCAAGCTAGCCGAGCCATCAGAGAGAGAGAGATCGGCGGAGAGAGAGAGTCTCCGTCCTGCCTGACTCCACTGATGTAAGACCCCGAAAACTACACTTTTACTCCCCCAATTTCACAGCTAACATGGTACATACCTTCAAGAACAACTCCTTGTTCGTATAAGTATGTGCCCGCGTTGATATTCGAGCAGTAGTCCCTACTTTTTATGATTTTTCCAAGCTATATTCCTTCCCTCCGTCTCTGTGTGCCATGTCCTCCAGCTCCTGGAGACAAGTAGGCTGGAGGAGGAGGAGGCGAGGCGGAGTACATATCACTCCGCCAGACTGACAAACTAGTGCGCGTACTAGCAACACAGCGCTGTAAAATAGGATGATTCCTTTACAATAAAAAAAACACAAATATCTACAACATACACGTTTATCATTTTAATATGAAAAATAAAGTTATTGTTTCAATTTCAATTTTAAGTACGTGCGCGTAGGTCGGACACTGTTCCATATAAAGCCACTTTATCCGCGTATAGCGCTGGAATCTCGATTTTCGTCCAGTCGATTTTAATCGATATCGATTATATAAGCACTTAAATAGCAGATAAAGGTTTATAACGTAAATACACGGTGTCGGTGTTGTTTTATGATGCTTTGAATTGTGTAACTAGAACTTACAGTAGTGGCGGTGCTGCGGCCCTGGAACGTCTAACAAGTTAGTGGCTCCACTCAGTCTGGAGCGCTGCGGTCTGTGTATTGTTGTCTTTTGTAGTCGTTTCCTCGACACCTTCTCTCTTCTCTCGATGTTAATTCGTCCAACTCGACCCTTTCAAGCGGTCATCTAAGTTCTACATCCATTTCTGCGGACATTCGGTCATTGTCACAGGACAAAATATCCACAGTGCAGTCACCTCGCCGTGTCTGGGTCCAAATGAAACACAAGTGACTTCATCCGACTGCTAGGGGGCGCCATGGACCGGGCTATTGGACAGTCCAGTCAATCAGTTTTCCTAAATCTTTTTTAAACCATCAAGCTGTCTCTTTTATATGGGTTTATATGGAAAGGCCGAAAGGAAAACGAGTCAAAAAGTGATAAACAGAGGGACAGTTCACGTACATTATTGTGAACTTCCTGTAAATGTGGTTGATTTCTTTCAACTTTCCACATTTATTAATTTTCTGTTTTTTCATAAACCTCTTTGTGTTGCACTTTAGGAAAAATCAATTCACCACAAAAACATCTTCCCATCGTTCTGGTAATACATCAGTCATTTAGATGTTTAATGTTTGATGTGAAATCTACTCTGAAGTTTGATTGTTTTTTTGTAACTCTGTCCATTTTAGGGTTTTGCCAAAGTGGCTGGAATTTGATGTAAGTTCCTGAGAGATGTCATTTTGGGGGAAAGGCAAGTAAAATAATGGGCTTCAATAATTACAGTAGTAGAAAAAAAGTCCTTCGACACGCCGTAAATCTACTCTTTTCAAATGGGAAAATTCTTAAATATTAATTTGATGATGGGATGTCTTGTTTATTTTTCAATAACAATGTCCAATATCTGAATTGACAAACTCTTGAAAATTTTCCAATACTGTAATTTTCCCCCAAATGTCTTGGTATCCAGACATTGTGTTATTGTGTTTTTGTTATCAAAGTAAAAAACAATGTCAAACTTACTGATATCATGTAATTATATTCAAATATTTATTAATATAAATATGTAATCCTCCCTAGTTTGGAACAAATTGTTAAGTTATTTGTTGACTTTGATACCAACAATATTCAGAACTGACATCAAAGATTTATATTGAGTGTTGCTAGTTTCTCGTAACAATAAATAAAAAATATATAATTTGTATCTGTTTGTTTTTGTTTATTGCAACCACACCTTCTGAACCACAAAAACATAAGTACACAATATTTCATGATACTATTTAAGGTTGTGGGACGTTTTCAAGCTGTCCAAAAACAACCCTCTTAAGAAAATCTCCTTTCAGCTCAAATTCACGTTGACCAAATAAAAAATCAACAATATAAATATCCACTAAACCTTTTAATATGAAACATGTCAAGGTCAGTGAGTAAAGCTGTTCGATCCATGTTGGTGAAACGTGCAGAGAAGAGAAAGAAAAACTGTGGAGACAAAGACAACGTGATGGAAACATTCTGTGCTCACAAAGCTGGTGAATGATTTGTACATTTAATAGAAAACAACAGGAAGTGGCAGAGGTGCTATATCATTTACTTTGTTCCCATCAAGCTTGCACACACGTTAAAGTCACATAATAAGGCCGGTTCAGATGATGTCTCACAGTGGAGACATTTGAGGTTCTCATCCTCGTAGGCTCAGTGTGAAAAGGAATGTTTCACTACAGCAAACAAAACTGAACATTGATGATTCTGATATTACAAAATAAACTCTGAAGGATATGTGATTTCCTGCACTGTTTCCTGAATTAAATATTTCATCTCCCATTGAACAATTCACATGAAGACAGTAGGACAGTAGTTAGTGACTGGAGCACGCAACCACCTTCTTTTCTTCTTTATGGAGTATTTCCTTTATACAATCCTTGGTCATGATGAGAATATGTAAACTAAAATCAAAGTGAAGTTCCAGAAAGATCCATTAATGAAGAGTTTGGAATTTTTAGAGATTTTTCTATTTAAGATAAAAAAAATCAAATGATGACCTACTCAATGTGTGATATTTACATTCAAAGGTAATATCTCATTTGTTGTGACTAAATCATTAGAATGATCCTGTGACATCAACATATAAATAATTTAATTTCTAGATATTTTTTCTTGTGTAATGTAATTATGCACTTATGTTAAAAATCCAGAAGATATTAGATAAAAAAAATCATCTAATGAAAACATTGGACAGTTTGTACTCAGTGACAATAAGCAGTCACATGACATATAAAGACAAGAAGTGCCATCCTGCATTGACTTAGTGATTTCTTATTTTCGAGGACAATTAAGCCTTGAGCGGCCGATGGTTAAGTACAGTACTTCAATTAAGAAAATGAAAAAATTGCGCAGCTGATCTTGGAAAACATTATTAAAATTAATGTTGCATGCAACCAGTAGCCCCATTGCATTCCATGTCTGAAGAAGCTGAAAAAGACATTAAGAAAACCTGACCCTCAATCAAGTGAAAACCTTTGATTAAACATATAAAACCATAAACTCTGATCAGCATCCAAAATATTTATATTTTTGCCTTCATGCAACAATTCAATAAACCTGACCTGACTGCACTGACCAACAGATCGGGTTAAGTTTTTTATTACTCTGTGCTTATGTTTTAGTTTTTACCACGCTGCCTTTATTACCACTGGAGACGTGAACCTGATAGTAGTTCTAGAGGGCCCCCTACTGATAGCCGACACTCAACTCAGACAATGTGGTTTTACTAATCGGTGAACTGTGGATCACTGGATAATATGTTCATCCAACGATGACCATGTCATGCTAGTTCTTTGGCTAGTGATGTCTGATAGAATTGGCCTAATGATATTGGCATAATTATGAAATATGATTCTGAATCTTTTTTATTTTCTTCGATAACCAAAAGTCATCAATGCAATGCCTTAGTTTTGCCAAATTATATTTGTATATGACAGTGAGAGTCACTAGAGGGCAGCATTATAGCTTATTTTATTAATTTACGCTAATAATCAGGGGTTAATAATAATAATTAGAACTATATTAATCCCTTTGGGAAATTATGCCTCTGCATTTTACCCATCACTGTAGTGAGCAGGGGGCTGCTGGCTGAGCCTGCGCCCGGGGAACAGTTTTTAGGGCATAACAGACCATACTCAGGGCACATTAGCGGTAACTTGCCGGTATAGGGATTCGAACCGGGGGTCTTTGAAACCCAAGTCTGCTTCCTAAACCATTACGCCACCAACTGCCCCCCAAGTTTATGGGATAGTTTGCTGAATGCCAATGCAACTCGTACATTGGTCCCCTAGTGATGCCAACAGGAACATCACCTTAGTGATCAGACAGCACTTTTAACCAACCCTACCAGAAGAACCTAATAAAAAAGCCAAATAACTCATTGTTAACACTGCCTAACATGGTCAGATAACATAGCAAATGAAGGCACTGAATAATGATTTCATAAACAGGTCAATACAGTGTAAAGATCCTCCAGTCAACACTGCAGCATCAGGACTCAAGAAAATTAAAAAGGCCAGTGTGGACATTTCCGTTAATGTGGAAATGAAGCTGGTGAGCTCTGACATGGACAGGGACAATGTCTCCTCTGGTGCTGGACACTATCTGTCCTGGTCCAATCTAAGGCCCCGATCGGAGGTCTCCTCAGATGGAGTGTCCAGGACGGGATTGACAAATCCCTCAAATTCAGCATTGACATTGTCCTCCAGGTGTGGAGCTACAAAATCATTCTCCCATTCCAGAACGTTGGAATCTTCGGAGGCAGAGGTCGGCCCACTGTTCACGTGTTTTCCACCCGGCCGCAGAGCTGCACGCAGGATGTCCTCTTCTGTCCGAGATCTCTCCCAGACTGGAAGAGCACGATTGATTCCTTCAAAGTCAAGGACGTTGATTTTAATTCCGACTACAGACTATGACTGCAAGAAAATGTTGATACACTGAAATATTGTGATAAGTGATGTTTTGTATCACAATAAATGGCTCTGCGGCAACAAGACAAACAAGGCTTCCTGAAGATTTCAAACTCAGGCCTGTGGTCCAAATCTGGCCACATATCAAATGTGTATAAGAGTTGACACTCCAGTTTACATGTCCTATATACTGGACGGATGTGTTGTGTTACTGGTGAGTGTGCTAATTTGCTTTTTTTGTTTGATTGTTTTTAATATAGGACCGTTGTGGTTATGAGTTTAAAGCCCTTATCTACAGAAAGCATTAAAGTGTCTCACCTTCCTCATCCTCCCACTCCAGGTCCAGTGAGGTCACGTCGTCATTGGTTGACCGCGTCTTGGTGGTAAAATCCCAGCTGCACTCCGTGTTAGGAGTAACTACATTGGCTTCAGATGGGAGTCCTATGAAAAGAGACAACATGGTCAGTGCTGAACCAAAAACATTGACTTTGTAAATTCTCATCGACTCACTGCTGCTCCTAAACGCTTCAGACTGGGCTTTGACATTTTGAAGGTAGACGTCGAAATCTTCCCCAGAGGTTTGTCTGAAATTATATTAAAAAAAATAATGAACACAACACTGGCAAAAATCATCAGGTGCAGCAGCTGCTGCAGTCACTGCTCTTCAGCCTACACTCTGCTCCTCTTCATTTATTCTATTGGAAACGCAAAACAAAACATTCTTTATACCAAATTATCACAACAACCACCCATACGTGAGCTGAAACGCAGACTACAAAGAGGTGCAACATGTTTCTATGGCTAATGGGACGCCCCCTACTGAACAATAGGGTATAACTCAACTATATCTCATAAAAAATAAAGAGATAATTTAGGCCCTTTTAAAAATAGAATAGAAATAACACTTCCTGATACTAAACACACCTACATGTGATGTATAGTTCAGCCCTTCTACATCCAACAATCTTCTTCTAAATGTCAGATTTTGCAAAAAAAATAAAATCCAATCCAGTGATCCTCTCACTTTTTATGTAGAGCGTCATCTCCAGAGCTGTCTGCTTTCCCCCATTTCCTCTGACTTGACAGCTGTAAAAAATAAGATAAAACCAGACATATTTTATATATATACATTGCATATATCTTGTATATGTTGTGTCACAACTTAAAAATAAACAAGCAAAAGCAAAAAGGCAACACAGATTATGAACACGATGTTGTTTGAATGTGGCATGAAGACAACGACAGATGCTGATGACGATTCTACATCACTCTAAGAGTCTCTTCAGCTTTTACGGAATGAACTGTGAGTCAGCAGTGACTGTAGGATGAGTAGAAGTTCTAACTTGATTAAGGAAACTATTCAAATGCTTTAACTGTAACGCTAATGAAAATCTAATGTTGTTTCCAACACTGCCAGATCAATACACTCTCTTGCAGGACACCACCAACAGGATGAGAAGATACAGTACAAACAAGAGAAAGAAACTGAACAAAACATCACTGTGTCCTCGTGGACACTTGAGTTTGTTAGTCGACCTCTGCCTGGGAGGGCCAGCAGGGTTAGAGGAGGAGCAGCTAAGCCAAGCAGCAGACCGAACTGGCATGAGGTAGCGCTCAGTGCCGCCTCACCTCCTTCATTTTTCGCTCACGTGCCAACCTGGCGGCTTCGCGTTGTGCGGCATTTCTAGCCTCTTCTTCTAGCCTTAACTTCTCCTCTTGAGCTTCTAACTGAACAGGAGTGAGAACGTAAAAACAAAAACAAACAAACACAAAACACAGATCAGAAATAAATTACATAACTGAAAAAAACAATGTAGCAAATTAAAATGAAGGAAACCAAGTTTCAAACACAAAATGACACATGGTGCTGTTCTACTAAGAAGAACATTGGGCTGAAGGTGCTGGTTGAGCTAGTCTCACCTCTGCCTGGAGCTTCTGGTCAAGCAGGATCTGCTTGTCTGAGATAGCAGTGTAGTGGTGTTCACGAAGGTGTTTGATTTCCTCTTCACTGATCGGCCTTGAAAAACAACCAACAAGTAACTTCAGAATCTTAGAAAATGTGTTAGAGAATATTTACCGTGTGACAATATTAAGGGATGTCCAATATTAACTTTTTTTTACCAATATCAAATATTGTCAAAATTAATTTAAAGTCTAATATCAACTGATTTCGGTTTGGTATTATTTTTATTATTTTATGGGTGCATGGGTTAAATGAATGAGCTGCAATGCTGCCATCTAGTGAATTCCACTGTAATATACAGACAGTAATCTCACAGACATTGTGCTGTGGTCCTCATTATGGAAAGAGAAAACATTCTCACAGATATTGCATAATGTGCTAATATTGATCAACAGATTTAATCAGACATCCCTGATTAAAACTATTTCATTTTATTTCAAGATGAACCTCTCACCTGGGGCACGGCTGAGGATTCTCACCCTCTCCCTGTGATGGATGGAACAAATGAACGTGAAACATTATAGTATTGATTTACAGTTTGAAAGGCATTTTGGCTTAGACTGTAGTTGAATTACTGATCCAGAGGGAAAATGTTAGACTGCTTTTATTAATGTGATCAACTGCAGGGGTTGTAGTACGTATATAATGCAAATAAAAATTCTTAAATCCACTCAGAAAACAAACTTTGTTCCTTGAAAAGTAAAATAAACAGACTTACCTCATCACTCTCCACCAGATTCTCAAACTGAAGGAAAAAAAACAGGCTGTATTAACAGTACGTCTTTTTAAGAAACATTAGTTATTATTTGTTCTTATATTGAAAGCATGTGTGGTACCTCTATAGTATAATGTTCCCCTGTTGTGCTGCTTCTGAAGTATTTGGACCTGCAATAATACAACGTTAGACTTACTACACAGACACATACTCATTTATTTTACATGTAAACTGATGTACAATTATATTCAAGACAATACCAGTAGATGAAGAGACTCATTTGTGAAGGTGCATTTTACCATACATGATTTTACTCATTAGTTTTTAAGCTTAAATAAATTCTGTTAAATAGCTACAATATATTATACCAATATAAATATCACCAGAAAATAAGGTGATAATATTATTATTCGGTTTTAAAAGTAAAAGACTTCAGAACATTGGGACAGCTCGGTCTCTCTTTCATTGATCCCTGGTTGACTCCTGGTCCAGACGGTCAGGGTGGGGTCTCAGAGACACCCACCCTGACTGAACACAGGACACATCACACCTACGTCACAACACACGGCAGTTTCCAGTCACTGTCTGACGGCTGTTAGCTCTTCCATTAGCAGCACCAGGATAGTGTGTCGGGGTGAAAGATAAAGCACCGGGTGCAGCCATGTTGTACTAACCCGCCTCCTCTCTGGATCCTGCTGACCTCCCTCCTGAACAGACCCACGCACTGACCACAGCAGTTACCCATGGCATTGTCAAATGGGGCAGAGCTTCTCCTGGGGGGCAGTTGACTGTGTTGACATCTCCAGCTCCTCTGTGTCCACTCCGGTCCTTTTCCTTTTCCTCCTCAGCAACAGACACTTCCTCATCCTTCTTCTTCTTCTACTCCTTGTGACATGCCACTCGCGCACACGTATTCCAGCATGCTACATACTGCCATCTAGCGACAACAAGTTGCTTTTTCTTTTTACAAAAGACGTTTGTCTTAAAAATAAATGAAATAAATGAAAAAAGAAAAAAAATTCTCGATTTTACATTTGACTTCTCTGATGAAAACGCTAGACGATACTAACGGTATACTAATGGGACCGAAAATGTTTACGGGTAACCGCTTGGGGGCGTCTTTGCTTAACCAAATCCGATGAAATACACATGAAAATTTGATTTTCTAGAAAATGATGGGTGTCTGTCAAAACAGTAAAGGTGTCTATTGAGATATATTCATACTGAAATAATTCATGTGATCATAAACACTGTCATATTCATTCTCCGTGGGGAGATAACACAGTTATGCTCTACTTTATGTTATGCAAAACTTTAAAACATGTTTTGGATGTAACAGCTAACATTACTCTACATCATCAGAAGTGAAGAGGTAAGCGTGCATTTCATCTTCTGCATGGATCTTCTCCACAATTGTGGCTTTCACCTTCTGGACAACAGGCATGTACCTGGGCATGAGCTTCCTGCCACTCTGTAGAGCAGAAACACAAGAGGTCATTATTTTTCTAAAAATAATCCTGCTTCTATCTTTCAATATATCGAATGTCTGTAGAAATGTAAAGTTCTTGGGAACTATTTTGACTTACTGCTCTCTTGGAGTCAGCCAAGGATCGCTCCAAATACCTTCTCATCCTTTCTTTCTGTTTCTCTCTCTGCTGTCTCAGCTTTTCTTCACGCTCCCTGCACATCAGTGAGATACTGAAAAACTGAACCACAAGTTTGGACTTTGAAATTCAACTCCCAGTCTGCAGTAGTGACCTTGCTCTGCGCTCGCTGTCCTTTATCTTCTTCATCATCACCAGGTTTTCTTCAGGGATGTTCTCCAGGCTCTGCAGCAGGAGAGACAAGTGGTTCTCGATACTGGCCAGCTTCTCCAAAGTGCTGAGATTGGTCATTCTGTCGTTCACGCAGCTGCGATGAACCATCGACACCTTTTCGCCAAGACTTTCCAGCATCATGTCCTGTCGATAAGAAGCTCAAATGAAGGACCAGCTCAGCAGCATTGAGATTTGCATCAGTGAGAGTTCTTACCTGGTCTTCAGTGTTCAGTGACACGTGCAGCTGCACCTTCTGTTTGAGCCTGTTGCCTCTTGCTTTCTCTTGAAGGATTTTTTGGTTGATGTCAAATAATTGACGCGTGAGCTGCTCTTCATCCTCTTCGCTATACACAGAGAAGACAAACCACCACAATCAGAATAAAGGCTTTACTCGACTGAGAAACAAGTGAATAAAAGAAAGTATTTCATTATTAGATACTTTAAATTTTTTACTTTATATTATTTTTGAAGTCAAGAAATTTGTACCAAAATACTACTAATCCTACACTGATCATCCGTACATTTTCTTCTTAGCTGTTTGAATGGCTTGTTGGAGTTCCTCCACCATCTCCTCCAACCTTGTGGAGTTCTGAATGAGTGACAGGTTCTGCTCCGTCAGCTCGTTCACCAGATCAAGAAGCTGTTGAGGATCTGTGAAGTACAGTTCTGGCTCGTCCTGCAGAGTATGAGTATTAGCTCAATAAGAATTTACTACTGAGTGACACACAGATGTAAAAGGAATAAAACCAATGTAGGTGAAACAGACCTCGTACTCTGAGCTGTCATCGTCCTGTTTGCAGCTTGTTATTCTGGAACAACAGAAAGAATTTGCATTTGTAGTCACAGAAAAACAACACGTTATGAATAATATATAAATATTTATCTTTTCATTATCTGTTGTTATATTGTATCTGTCTGTCTGTCCTTCTGTCTGTCTATCAATCTATCTCAAAGAGTGTTGGACAAAGGCATCATTGATGCTGATGATGTCTGATGGATAATGTCTCTTCTTTTCCATACCGGGTCTCACTGTTCCCCGTAGAGGGTCGGTTTCCTCTGTCAGACAACAGTTCTCTTCCATCTGAACTGGACTCCTTCATCGTTACTGAATCTGTGTAGACAGGAGTAGATACATCACTGTCCAGTCTGACTCTTTTCTATCATTTATTACCATCTGCTTTGACAACAGTTCTGCTGTGCGGAGCTTCTATTCACACACACTTTCACAGATGTTTAAGCATCAACTGTGAACCTAATCTTGTCGGCTGGAGATTAAAGGAGGGAGATGAAGAAAAATAAAAACACGAATATTTAATATCTGAAGAGTACATTTATTACCAACTGGTATTGAACTTTTGTTTTTCTTGCTGTAAGGCAAGACAAGCAACCGTTTCTTTACTCATTCTTCACCCTTCTCCCTTGTCCCTCAGGTTGATTTGTGTACCTTGACAGATGTTTGACAGATCTTTATTTGTCTTCTTCTTGGCCTTCTGTGCCTCCTGCCACTCCAGAGGTGCCAGCTTGAACAGAAGCTGCTTGTATCTCCTGTAGTCAACCAGGGTTTCTTCAAACTTGATAAGATCACTGTGGACAGATTGGATTTAGCATTCATAGACAGATTTACGCCATAATTTTTCCATAATGTTAAGCAAGGTGATCGCTCCTGGTCATTAGTTCCACCTTTTGACGGCCCCTATCTCAGCATTCAACTTCTTGATCTCAGCGTTCTTCTCTTGTTTAGACTTGGCCTCCTGTTCAAAACTGACAAAGAACAAACGTCAGGGAACATATTCTAACCACCATTTGATGTTCATTTTACAAAGTGGGTATTTACAACGTCCGGGCCTCCACAGACTTCTTCTCATTTTCTCTGAGGAACTCTTCAAAGCTCAGGTTGTCTCTATCAATCATTGCTTCCAGTTGTTCGAGCTCTTTCTCTTCCTTTGCAATGGCTGTGTCCATCTTGTCAATCTCGCTCTTCTTTGTAATGACTGATAACTGTGGACAGGATGGAGGTGTGAATCAAATATTAAAATTGATGTTGAACACATTAAAAAAAGGTCTGTAACCACTCACCTCTAGGACTGCCTTCAGTCGCTCCATTGAAATGAGCTCATGTTTGCTGTCTCTTGTAACATTCTCTGTCATTTAGAAGAGATTCATTTGAATAGAAGAAACAATGTGAAACTGAAAATATATTTCTGAACTTACCTCTTTTCAGCATGGCCATTTTCAACTTATGTCTGGCTGATTCTTGTTTAGGAGGAGTTGTTTTTCCCTCTCGTCTCTTGGTTGGACATTTTTCTTTTTCCTCATTATTCTCCATTTTTCCTTCCAGTTCCTTCCTCAATCTAGACGTCATCTGCATAGCGTGGAACGTCTTCTTATCGATAGGCAGAGCCAGGTATTTTCGCATCTCCTGAGGACATCATTTCATCAAATTTGACCACACTGAATAAGAACTGAGTCGGTGAAACTGTTTCAACTTGAATCGTCTCACACCGACCTCTTTTTGTTCCTTTTCACGCTGTTTCAGAAGAAGAATGCTGTCTCTGTCTGGAACTTTGAAAGGAGTCTGTTGTCTCTGCTTCGTCTTCCTCTTCGACTCTTTATTTAAAAGCATGAACAAACACAACAAAAAGTTTTCATTTCCTGGTTAAATAATGACATTTGATTATTCCTTTTTTAGCGTTACCTTCTTTAAGGAATTGAGCAGAGTGTTTGTCATCCATGTTAGCAGCACTTTCTGAAAACGTTGTCGTATCTGTAGGGTAAACAATGACAAACTGCCTCGTCATGGAATCTTTAATGGTTTTCTATTGCGTTGGTTCAATAGAATCTCACTGACTTGTGATGAAGCCATTAGTATTTTTTTCAGTATTTACTGTTTTCTGTGGCCACAGATGCAGTTTGTTCTTGGGTATAAATACACATTTGAATGCCCCAAACCACATTTGTGGCCTGATAGAAATTCTCACTGAGAAAGAAAATTGCTCTGTTTGAACAAACAACTTTTTGAAATCATAGCAGCCCTGAAGAAAATCTTCTCAAATCATTACAGATTTACAACAAAGCCCGCTGTTCACCTCAAACTGAAAGAACAAGACGTTATCTTTACATCAGACAAAGGCGTAGGTTAATAAGGAACACCAAAGACATGCAAGTTCCTCCTCTGAAATAAGTTAGCTTAAAGTAAATAAAACACTGTTTTTACATGGGCATTTAGAAAAAAATAGGTATAGAAGATAAACAACCTTTCTTCTTGTCAGGGGTTGCCAAAGCAGGTTACCTTGTTCTCTCCATCTTCTACTCTGCCTCCAACTACCTCCATGTCCTCCCTCACTGCATCCATCAATCTCCTCTTTGTCTCCTACCTGGTAGCTCCATCTCTAGGATCATTCTTCTACCAATGTATCCAGTGTCCCTTCACTGAACATGTCCAAACCATCGAAATCTGGCTTCTTTAGTTTCTTCTCCAGAACTTCTTGTCTGTGTTGTACCTCACACACCTGTGACAACGCAACATCTTCGATAGCTCAGTTGGTAGAGCGGAGGACTGTAGGTTGTATGTCAGAAATCCTTAGGTCGCTGGTTCAAATCCGGCTCGAAGGAGTGATTCTTTTGAATCCATCTTTTTGGTCATAGGTAAATACAGAGATCAAACTTCTTTCTGTGGATCACAGTGACAAGGAGTTTGCTTTCCTTCCTCTGATGACCTCCTTCCTCCATTTAACAATTTATTTCACAATAAAACTGAGAAATTATTGCGTTAAAAACTGCCACGTGCCAATCACGTGCTTCCTCTGGGAACCACATAATTGGCTACGTCTAAGCTTCTGAGAGAGGGTTTTAAAAAAATCACTGTTTATCTTAAAAAACTTCCTTCGAGCCGGATTTGAACCAGCGACCTAAGGATCTCTGTTTCACAACCTACAGTCCTCCGCTCTACCAACTGAGCTATCGAAGGTGCAACATTGCCACATTTTCCCATGTTCCAAAGTTACTAAAACTAGCTGATAAACGTGGTAAAAATAACTTGAACCATATGCATTATTTCCCTGGGTGACGGAAACTCCTGTTACTACGGAAACTACTTCGACTAAAAACGATTACACGCTCACCAAAGTTCACAATAACCGCCTCACACAGAGGCGTCAGTGCGGAGACAGTGAAGCTGTTGGTGTTTTTGAAAGACTCCTGAACTTCGTTACAAATATGTGGTTATATAACAGGTCTGAAGTCTACCTACCACCGGTTATTGACTCAGAGGACTTTTGGCTGTCTCTTCAATCAGCTCCCGCAGCCGTGTGTACCGCTGTCAAGGCAACTGATGCATTCAGGAACAACTTGTAAAATCGGGAGAGGGGAGTAATGCGGACAATCATACGTAGAATAATGACAATAACAATGTCCGCCGAAAGTAACACCTTCGATAGCTCAGTTGGTAGAGCGGAGGACTGTAGGTTGTAAACAGTGATCCTTAGGTCGCTGGTTCAAATCCGGCTCGAAGGAATGTTTTTGTCAAATCTAGAATCTGCCAGATTGGCCACTGTGCATATTAATTTGTGTTGGGTGTTGATGCAAGAACTGGTCAAATGTCAAAACCCAACTTTGACTGATCTGGTTTTCTGATCCAGAAAGATCTGGCAGAGACTGGAGATGTTGTGCACTATTTCACTATTAAGTGATACCACCAGTCGCACTCTGGATATTTTACAAGTAAAAGGTCAAATAAATTCAATAAAACGTTAGCAAACCTCTAAATCCATAGCAGATTACAGCAAGAGGTGTAAACTGAAGCTTTTTCCATGGATTTTCAAAAGCAGACAGTAAAGTAAAATCCTTTTCTTTCACTCACACAAGTTGAGTACAGTTTAAACTGTGATTTTAATGAGTAGTCTTACAGGTAGAACATCCTGGTCCTTTAAGCTGTTCACTAGTCTATAAACCCAGATCTGTCACCTTCTTCTAAATGAGACCAATCTGTGCTGCATTCAGATCAACACAACACGATCTGAGTTTGAATGCTATCACTGAAACACATGCAGAATCGAGTATTTGTTATAATTGTGTTACCTATTTTTATATATTTTTTATAGATCATCTTTAGATTCTGTTCTTTTTTCTGTGTTTTACTGGTTTTTATATACTGTATGTACTTTAAAATACACGAGGGGTTTCTGAAACTAATTACTTATATTCACCACTAGATGGCGCAAACAAATAAAATAATGTACTGTACACTACGCGGTCATGATATCTTTTGCCATGTCAGGAGATATACCCAAATCACAGACCATTGTATTGCTACCATCACCAGTGTGTCAAAAATAATTTCCTAGAAATGACCAATTTCTCCCTCTTACTGTAAACAGGTGAATGTCTTCAGCGTCCAATACTGAACATATTGTATCTTCCCACTCATCCACACATGACCCTGCACATCTTACATCACCAGAGCAGCCCACACACTACACTTACTTGAAGGAAACCCCAGTGTCAGATTGTCAGGTAAACATGAAGTGAACACGAAGGCGAGAGTTGGCTTTCCTGCAAAAATGAAATCTGTTGTAAAGAGAGAGACAATTTCTGTGTATTTTCACAGGACACAGGACCTTAAAGATATCTTAAAAATTCTTAAATCTTTAATAAATAATTTGAGGTTGATTTATGAAATAATTTCTGCACAAATATTTTGCCAGCCAGTGTCCTGGAATGATTTTCTGTGTACAGTTCCACAGAGGAGACGCCAACATATACTGCATGAAAAAACAACAGCTGCTCTCTTTCAACATTGCTGAAAGATTGGAAGATTTACTCTTTATGAACTGCAATATTTTTTCTTTTAATACCAGCCAATTTTTTTTAAACAGTACAACTTTCTGTGTAAGGTACAGCTAGTCAAAGCTTAATTGACTACATATTCTTTAGCAAACAATCAGAGGATCGTAAAGCACTTTGTCAACAGTTTGACAAATTATTTGATGTTATTACTGTCATAAACACTGTCATTTATGCAGTGTTCTCTCCACTGTATTATGAGCAATACTTCAAGATAAAATCATAATATATTCATTTTCCCCTTCTGGTTCATGATTTTGTGGGTCTCTTATTGACTCTTTATCGAGTGAAATAAAATGGGCATCTATGAGGAATGTATGGGTGCCTAAAAAAAAGTGTCTCTATATCCAATTACTTACAGGAGATGCATTTTGAATCTTTCCTCCAGCAACTGGGTTTAGTTCACTTTTAGTCCTCGAAAAACTGGCTGCAGTTACGAATATATAAAAAAACACTTTAGGAACCTCCAACAATAAAATGTTAATTCTTTCACACACACTTTTCTGAGACCCGAACTGCAGAGCAATGCAGCAAAGTGCAGCCTGCAACACAGGGAACGCTACCAGTCACACTGCTGGATGGACTACATAGCAAACAGTGAGGGATTGAAAGTATGTATTTGAGGAGGAAAGTATTAGAGCAAACGCCCACACCACAACAGACGAACAAAAATATGCCAACGGTATCTACAGTATAGAGCTCCTGCAAACATGCTGTTCCATAAACATCCTTCACATCTGCCGTCACTCTCAGATCCTGGACATGTACAACACAGAAAAGCAAAGATTTTTCTTTTGGAATTAAAAAGACAGCTTTCACAGTAACACTCATCACCTCTTCCATCAGATGAGGTGTCCTGCAGCTTAATGTGAAAATCAAGCAAATTCAGCTTTTTACAGTAAAATCACATAAAAAATGAATTCGTTTTTACCCCTTAGTCCCGGGTGGAACAAACTTTGTTGTCAAGTTAGTCTATGAAATGTTTTGAACCCAAGTAACATATGTCCTCAACAATTTTAATTACTCTAACGTATGTTTACTGTCCTTAAGTTGAAGATTTCCCAACTGTCCAGAGTAGAAGACAATTGGTTGGCTGTGTTCTAGTCGTCTTCTTCTAGTTGTACAGCTATGTGTTGGAGAAATTCAAACCATGTTGACTTGGATCCCAACAGAATTAATCCTCTTATAATTAAAAACCCATCAGCAGAGGTCTGGGCCTGTCTGTGAGGGGGGGAAAGTAACGCAATGAGACTCTCAGTTGACACCAGAGAAGCTAAAGAAAAAGAAATTAACACAGCAAGATTAAAAGGCCTGGGTGAGAAAAACACCGGTGTATCATTTCACTCCATGGTGAAATGGGTTTTAATCTCAGGCTAATCTATGGCTGCAGTTACTGTAAGCTTGGTGGTGCTCCTCAGACCATCCATCCATCCACCTATCCATCATACCTACTGCACATGCAAAGAAAAAATAACACATGATTGCTCATGTGATTGTAAGAATGTGTCTATTTATTGGTGGACATATTTCTGTCCCTGCTCAACCATTGCCATGGTTACTGAAGTCAGCCTCAGGCATTCAAAAGGTGGGCGGAGCATGTAGTGTCTCATTACCATTTAAAGGTTAAGCAATAAAATCCAGCTATTGAAAAGTGAATTGTTCAACTTGTGCAAATAATCCAGCTGTGATCAACTTTTCATTTTATTCAGTGGAACAAAACATGAGTCTACCTGAATAACGGTATGGCGGAAATACAGTTATCTAAATTGCAGAGTTACAAAAACAGATGTTAAATAAACTAAAAAAAGATTTAACAACATCTACTGTGGCCCGTGTGGTACAGTTATCATTACAAAGACCTGGATCACCCCAGAGTAAAAATAAATGAGGATTTAATGAGAGGACTGTTTATATGCAAATCACTTCTCCTTGAAGACATGCACCACTCCAGGGACTAAGAAATGAAATAGATTTGGGTTAGATTACCTGATTTGGCAGCTGTTTTACTCCATTCTTTAAGGGTTTTTTATTTTCCATTCTCTCTCTCTGCAACTTGATATCTGTCTCTATGACATCACCATTAGTCTGTTGCTGATAATAAAAGTCCAACAGCACAGATGAAGAAAAACTAAAAAATTAAAAGGTAGCAATTATCCTTTGGTCATGGTGCTCACACACAGTAAATAAAACCTGCTTGGCTAAAAGACGGCATCAAGATGACAGGTTAAAAGAGACTATGTGATACTGCGATACCTAATAAAGAAGACCTGCTGATTCTCTAGTCACACTATGGGGAAATAGCTGCAAGAAACAAAAACCTCAGGGAGCTATGTGAGCCCATTTTCACTTTTGACCAGTATCTGTGCCGTCCTCTGAGGATAAAAACACAGGCCTGTAAAATAGTCACTCATTAGCATCTTGTGAGGGTAGCGGAAATCTGTGGGGGAAATAAACCTGCTTTAAACATGTCCATGTAAACACATATGTGACAACAATTAAAATTAAATGCATTTTTAACTTTGCCCTGAATGCACCATTGATAAAATGAACAATCACTTATTACTTGAACCTTGGAACCCTTTGGAAAATACTTGTGTTATAAGCCTTACAATTTATAACACTTCTAATTGGTATGAACCAGAAAATGGAAATAAAACCAAATATTTTTGTCATACTTTAAGAATGTATCATCTACAATTTTATGCATAATGGAGTCTTTTCCTTTTCCTCACTGTGTGTTTTTTACTCTTTCACCTTTATTCAATATCAATACAGGGTCACAGGTGGCAGCAGTCTCCCCAACTGCCACCCAAAGGCTTCAGGACAGAGCCATATAAGTTCCTATAGTGGGCTCATATTAGATACTTAAAGTACGGTGCGGTGTCATACGGCAGTGGTAAATTGCTATTCTCAGTGCCAAACTGGTAATTTGTAGATTTAAACCTGAATAAATCTATAAATCAAAATCGCTTCGAGCTCTATTAGTACCAGCGACCTTGGGGTCCTATAGTCTACACTACAGTCCCGGCTGTACCAACTGAGCCATCAAAGGACCAGACACGCACAACAGAAGACTTAAAAATCTTAAAACATAACCAATGTTATTCCTCTAAATAATCCACTGTGTTAAATATTGCAGTTACATTTCTAAAAAGTTCACAAGCAACTGAAAAAAAAAAGAAATGGACAATTAACTTTTTTGAACGCACCATAGGTAAAAACAGGGAAAAACAAAATAATGAACTATAGGAATCAAAAAAAAAAAAAAAAAATTCCTTCGAGCCGGATTTGAACCAGCGACCTAAGGATCACTGTTATCAACCTACAGTCCTCCGCTCTACCAACTGAGCTATCGAAGGTATATATAACATCACCATTAGACTTCAGCAAGATTTTAAAAACAGAAACAATATTAAAATGTTTGGAAATTCGCTGTTTCCAACGGAAACTACTTCTACCAAAACGAGGGCACGCCCTCACTATTGGTTTATTGAAAAAAAAACAGGTGTATGATTGTGAAAAGGTGTAAAAGCAGACGTATGATTGAAGTAACAGAGCCACACAATTATAGAATTTTATCACAGACAGTTCGGCCAAACATCCGCATTATTCAGAGGCAGGAACATGGACGCCATGAACACAAGTACAATTTTCTGGAAACCTGTTACATCAGAGCAGATGCCTTCAGGGTTCAGACAAAAAAGCTGTACTCAAAAGTATAGGAGCGGTGAAGTAAATTGTGAAGACATATGCCGGCGCAGTAGGATTGAAGCAGAAATAACTTTGGATGTGTTTTTGACTTAACTTTCATTAATTTTATAAGCTAAAAACTCGAATGTTTGACATTTCTTAGCGGCTTCTTCGAGAGCAGGGCACCCCCAAACGCATATCTTACAAGCTTTAACTTTTTTTCGCTGTCGCTGGCTTTAATATCTTAGTTTATTTTATAATGGAAACGTGTCAATGCGTGTAATGATATTAAATAGTGTTAACTTACACATTTACACGGTCAAATTTGGGTCAGTTCTCCTCCCCCTTCTTGTTGGTGGCGACAGTGTAGCTTCATAACCTCATAACTTTTATAAACGAGTTGTTCGGGAACGCTCCATTTTTCGCGGCACTTGATTGATATGACGTCATACAACCTTTTGTACCAGACCAGAACTATACGAGAGGGAAAGAAAACGGCAGAGAAACAGAAAAGTAAGCAAGATTAATATTTCCCTTAAATACTTCCATACACGCAATAATTTAGTATTTCCCCCTGGAAACACTGGTTTCTTCCGTGTTTCTTGTCGACTTTTTTTCTGCTCGACCCATTTTCCCAAGAGTCAACACTCCACTCAGTACTGTATCAGATTCCTGCCTACACTTCCATACCATAAGTTAATACCAATTTATTTATACTAATCGAAAATTATTTATAATATCTGTGAATTCAGAGACCAAGAGATGACAGCCCATTGTCCTTATTAGAATCTTATTTTATCTTATTAGATCAAAATAAAAAAAAAACAATAATGGTCCCTGAAGTAAATATTAATATTTCATGTCAAAGATGCGTTTTCAGTATGACTCTACACATTTTTCACATTTAATTAAATAGAGGTTGCTAAATTTATTTAATTTATGTAAAAATACAGGGCAAAAAAAACTGTGAAACTGTGTCGTTTGACATGTGCTAGTGTCTGTTCCTCAGTATATCCAACAAGAACTTTATTGAAAAATGTAAAGTGCGGAGTAAAATCAGCGATTTAGGCAGACATTTCTCTGCCTCACCTCAAGGTGTCAGCCATGAACCTCACCGCACGTCACTGTCTGCATCATTCAAATGCTTTTTTTTTTTAATGATTTTAACGGGATTACAACAAAGGCTGTTACATCCCACCCCTTCGGTCCAAATCTCACCAGTTCTTTCCAGTTCATTAATTTCAAAACAAAAAAAAAACATAGAGGTTGTTTTCCTTTTGTTGTTTTTTTTTGTTCAAAACCAAATTTGGTGCAAGATCACAGGTGTTTATCATTATTCACAGGCAATGAAAATAAGACATTCAATGAACCAACACAAGGAGACATGTTCCAGCTACAAGAAGAGCATTCCAATGTGAGTACAAACTTGTTGTTCTGTTTTTGTTCCTTTTTTTAAACCACTACATGTTCTGAAATTGTGAAGGGATTCCACAAACCATCACTACACTCAGATGTCTGCCGTGTTGTGGCCTATATTTGACTGCTTAAAATCTGGCCATCGGTCTAGGCCCTCTCTGGAGAGGCTCCTTTGAGAGTGGATGTCTATTTCCAGTCTCCCTATTTATACAGTGCCTGCCTCAGTAGAGAGGTGAAACCAAGCAACGTCTTCTCCACAATCAGGCCAGGAAACTGAAGCCTTTGATACTGTAGATCAAAACCATTTTACTCAGAACCATGCGCTTTTATCCTGCCACCACAACAGTTTATCAGCTCAATAAAATCAATAACACACTTGCATGGAGGCGTGCAATAGAGAGAAACGATTAAAATTCAGTTCGGATCCGAATTGAATCACAAATGGAGCTTTTTTTGTGACGTATTTCTGCAGCAGTGGCTGTGTTTGTGGATCTACACCATATGGGATTGTCAGCCATTTGAGTCTGTTGCTGTGTGTGTAGCTGTGATGAATGTTCAACCAGAAAATTTCACGTCTTGTAATAAATCCTTGGGTCTCTTTTTCTGACAACTTCATTGTTGTTCAGTCCCTGGAGATTTATTCTGAATTCCACATCTCTTTAATACCAAGGTATGATAAAAACAACAAATACTCACTGTATTTACATAAATGCTATAGCTGTAGGACAGAAGAGAAAAGTGAGAGTACAGCTGTGTGCGAGTTGAAGTCGTAACATTGCTCCGGGCTGGTCTACGTTTTGTCATCATCTTCTACTGAGGGGTTTTATTTTGACGTTCTAGTTCACATGGCAGCTTCGGGTGTCTCCTGCTATGGTAGCAGAGGAGCAGATCTTGTATATATTCAGATTGACAGTAGCAATGGAATGTTTATGTTTAAATTTTGAAAACAAAAAATACACTCTGTTTCTTCTACCTGTTTATGGAATGCATGTAATACATTTACTGGGGGTCCCCAATAATGTCTGTCCATTGCTTTGAGAACTGGGTAATTACATAATTATTGGATGGTAAGTATAGTATAGCAGTAAGCAGGCCTGCCTGAAAAATAGAGAGTGGAAACCATAGTGATTAATTGGTTTTGCTAAAGAAAAAAAATGGGTTTTATTGTGTCGCCTCAGCCCCTCATGTACAGGAAGGAAAGGAAAATCGTTGTCACTCATTGAAATGTGACCTCTGCATTTAACCCATCAACAAATTGATGGAGATTGTGTCATACTCAGTGCACCACTGTGGTAAATTGGCAGTTGGTGGATTTGAACCTGGAACCCTCCTAAGGAGTAGGCCACCACTGCCCCAATATAGTATAGTGAATTTTCTCTCACAGTTCAAGAATGGATAGTGACCATACATGTGGATGTTAGCATGTTCATCTTTATTGTGGTGATGGCAATCTGGAACACCGTCAGAGTTTAACTCTGCCCTTGTCCGTTGAGACCTGGTTTGGCTCCAGCTTCTCCCTGACTTTGCAAAGAATCAAATGTATGGATGTACCCATGCAGGTTGGGCTGCCTAGTCTACATATGATTTATATAATCATGGTGTAGCTATTGGGTCATATCTATTATTCTAAAAGAAAGTTCCTTGGACTTTTCGTTTTTCCAGCTTCGTTCCAGCCCTGTCCAAAAAGCCCCTTCACCATAGCAATATTTCCTCCTGTATTCAGTCCTGTGCTTATATTTTTGGAAACCTCTCACTGTGAATACCAGCAGGCTGCTTACATTATTTGTGCTGTTCAGTGATCGTTAGGGCAGAAAGTAGGTTTAACCTGCTTGTTTATACAGTGTGTACCATGCCATCGCATTATTATAACATCCACGCACCTATATATACGCTGTCTGAGGTCATGTACTGAACCAGTTTTCAGTGAAGGGCCACAAAAACATAATTGCCTGAGGAGGTTTGGGAAACATCTGTGCATGAGATATTTGACATTGTCACCGTTGTGTTTTCTAAGAAAACCATTGTGTTTTCCATCCCTGTATACTGATTCCAACTGTAAGTATTAATGTCCCTGCTAAGAGTTAAGAAAGAGAAAGTTTCCTGCAGAGATTAATAAGATGATATGGTTTCCATAATGACTGGCTGAGATTTTTTTTTTGTTTGTGCTTGTGTTGCTTGAATGATTCCAAGAGTGTCTACTATCATCCTTTTTGTTAGTTTTTTTAATTAATTTGTTTAAGCACAGCAATATAACTGTGCTGCTGCTCTGGCTATAGTAAAGATGCTGGTGGGGTTGGATGTTGAAATACTCTAAAATACCTACTATACTGCCATCTTCTGTAGTTTTTTTTTATAACCCTTGTACAACCCTATTGGTATACAAGGGATACACAAGGGGGTATTTTTTCTCTTTAGTAGAACAGATAAAACAACATTAAATATGTTAACAGAGATGTTTTGATTAAAAACTTTTTGTAATTTTGTATGACAACTGCAGTGTATATGTGTATATGCCATTGAATAGTGACATTGTTTTTGGTGCTCTTGGTGAGGTTAAAAAGAATGTAGTGAAAGAATCACAAGACCATGTCCATGAAATTAAATGTTTTTAAACAGAATTTCACAAAGTACCACAACAGACCAGATTAGTTAATAAAGACCAACAACTGAAGTTGATGTCAGACTTTTACACAATAAAATAAAGCAGCAGCATTTATTGCTTGAACTTTGAGCAGCTGTAGGTTATCAGTGTCCTCTTTTCTACACTTAACTTTCTTTACGACATTGAACTATATAAACAGGATGTGTGGGATTTGGAGCAACTGCACTGAGATTTAAGAACATGTTAATACTGTATATGCTTACATTTCCAGTGATAGTTCTACCTTTATACGTTAAAATGTGAATTTATCCAATATGAGCCAAAAGGAAATTCCTTCCTCCACAGCAGCTGTTCCACCCTAATCACGAAAACAGTCAAATGTGGGAGCATCAAACTTTGTCTTCATTTAAATTAGGGCGTCTATATTTAGAAGCCAGGGTGTCAGATCAGGCAGGGTTTTGGGACATCAGGGCAATCAGGAGGATTGGCTGTGGATCAGTCAATGCTGTGGCTTGTCTCTGTCTTTTTGGACAGATTACTTAACTCCAAGTTGCCTTTAGTATTTAGCCTAAGTGGGTTCTGGGGTCTAGTCTTGCACCATGGGAGTCTCTTATGCAACCTTGGCCAGGAACAACCTGGCAAACCATAAAATCAACTCTAAACCAGAAAATCTAAAAGAATTCTGCTCTTCAGAGATCGTCAGATTGTGGTGGCATGTGGGTCCAATGCAGTTTGTGGAATCATTTAACCCAGCATACAATTGGCTTCTAGACTAAACATTCAATAATTATATTTCTTATAATTAATAATAATTGGACTTTTTAATTTCTATTTTTTGAGTGTCAAACCCCCAACATGCCCATCCAGAAAATTTCTGGCCCCTTTGACAAATATACTGTAGTCGTCATTGTCTAACTTTAGCCTGTAATTACTCAATAGCTCAATGTGAAACTTCAGGTGAGCATGGCTGTGGTCTACTTCACAATGCTCTGAAGTGTTGTTAACTGCCTGTCTGTAATTGCCACTCAGGCTTTGTGAGCCCGAGACGGCAGCAGGACACTGCAGAGCGTAAATGACTCCCAATAACTCAAATTCACAAGTGGATAATGGCGGAGTGAGGAACACTTTACATCTGAGCAGCAGAACGTTCCTTTTTTGTCTGTGCTTGGAACAAGTTGGAACAATGACACTTACAGTACAGTAGTCAGAGTTCTTTAAAGGTCAAACAGTGAAAGAATGATGGCCCTTTCCTTACAGGAAGATTAAATGGAGTTTGACAATCGTTTAGGTTTTTAACTACTAAGGTAATTAATAATCCATTATTATACAGTGAGGTAATGAAAAATTGGGTATTCTAGTATAAAGTAAGGTATTTTTGGAGATGTCCAATATTGGCAAACCACGTACATTAGCTTAATAAAACTAACCAACCAAGAGCCGTTATTGCCTAAATGAGGAGAATAGTTTTGAAGTGAAACTGAAAGTATTATTTGTATTGTGTAGATTATTGTCATTTTGTAATGGAGGTCATTAAAGGGACAACACAGGCACACCCACAGTAAGGCTAACATCAGGTATCCCTAGCACTTTTACATTGTACTGACTGAGCGCACTCTGCTCACACATGGTTGTAGCCACATCTAGCTTGTTGTGATGTGGAGTTCTGACCAAAAACCTGAAGGAAAGTATTTGTGTCAATATTTTCATTTCTTCTGAACCTTGATGTGTGAAAGTGATGTTATTTTTGACCAAATCCTTGTGTTGCTAAAGATGGACTTTGATGCCTTTCCCGCCCTTTGGGAATATCGCTCACTTTATATTCCACCTCTGCCTCTTCAGGAAAGTCAGAGTTCACTCTGAGATATGAAGCATAGCCTTCTCTATAGAAAGTAGGAAACATTTTCATGAGCAGTTTCTATTTCTGTGTGTTCTGGCTGTAGGGTCAGAGCTGAGACTAGTGAGTTGCCCTCTGAAACATATGCAGTGAAGCTATAGAATTGGAACTGAAATTATTTAAAAAAAAAATAACGAGGTTGGCGTTTTATAAGTTTGCCATTATATAAGTTTGGGAAATTATATAAGAATGACAAATAAAAAATACAACAAGATACAAGATAATGTGATGTTTTATCAAACTTGCCCTTGTGATTAATTGGGGCTATGATTATGTGTTATTCAGTAATTTTGATTCATAAACATGAATTCATTTAGGAATGTATGATGAGAGTTGAAAATCTCGGAATTGTTTCAGTTAAAATTCTGTCTGTTGCACATTTTCCTTCGCATAGATAATTAACCCATGTTATAAGATAAAATGATGCTAATTATTATTAGAACAAATGTATTGGTTTTTAGTGGGGATATCCAATACTATCAGCCGAATATTAGCAATATTATTATATCGGAGCATATCGGTATCGGTTTTTCCACCAATATTCAACATCTGATGCTGCAAAGCCATGGCTCAGCAAATACGGTTATTCATATAATGCCTTTAGTCTGGCATTACAATTATTCAAGGGAAATCACTTGCATATATCGGTATCGGTTAATATAGGTATAGGAAACGTAAGTGTTTAGTCAGTATCGCGATATCTGCAAAAGTTAACATTAGACAACTCTAGTTTTTAGTTATTTTTAATGGTGAAAATGTAATTGAGATGTGAACAGATGCGTTGAGATGTATTGACATGAAGTTGTTTTTGCAGTTTCTTAAATGCAACTTTTGTTTAGATTTAAGATCTGTTAAAATGATATTTGTCTGCTTCACCAGTAGGCGGTGAGTTGACCTCCTCGCTGTACCTTTAATCTAGTTTAAATACACACATATCCTTTGATGATTCGGCTGTTGGATGTGTCACAGCCAAGGTTCATTATTTTGGTGCCTGTTGTGTTGAGAAGTGTTTGTCTGTCGATCTCTCAATGCTTCTGCTGCTTAACAGTTTGCTTCCTTCTCCCTTCATATTCCAGTGGTCGACATGTGATTTCCCACAGTTATTTTGAGCTGACATTACATGTTTCATCACTGTTTAGTGTTGGGATTGAGGCAGTTTATGTGCTGTTTTCTTGTAAGTCTCTCTTTTTTGTGTCTCTCACTCACATTCAGCTCTGTTTTTTTGGGCTGTGTGATTTCCCGACAGCTTGACTCATGGTTCTGACTCATTAGCTTCCTCCACTGCTACAATGAGCCTCATCAATCCTAACCCCCAGCACAAAAGAACTGCTCTCTTTCTACCTGGCCATTACTGCTCCATTTGCTCTACGACAAAAGCCAGAAACAGTGTGACTGTGCAGAGTGCAGGAACATAATGGCAACAGCAAAGATTCTAAAATCGACTTTGACACCATTTCCTTGATTTACGTCCCATATTGACATTTAGCACCAAATTATTATATGTTGGCTGTAGTGCAGTTTGCACTGATGTGGGGAATCATAAAACAACATGGCAGTGGTTAGAGGCTGTTTCTTCCAGTACAACCAAACCAAATGCTACATTATGTTTTCACAATCAAAATCAAAGCTTGATTGGCATTGGATGAATTCCATTTTCAGCCTCCTGACAATGAAGCAATGATCAGGGCTGTAAACGGTTTAGTTTGTTATTATTTTCTCAGGTCTTTTGGACTTGAAATCAGCAGACTATGTGAATTATGCATTTAGTGTGAGGCTAACATTGTAGAAAACACTCTGGGCCAGAAACCCAGAAGTCGGCTCAGGGAACACAATGCACATTTTTATTCTATTGCAATATTTGCTTGACTTTACGACCAAATGTTGACCTCCTACCAGCAATAAAGAACATTTCTTCAAGAGTGTTGGTTCTTACTTAGCACCTAACTGACCAGACGGCTGATATTTCCACTGAAGATGAGGTCTCACTACTGTTGGAGAGTAAAATAGAGATGAGTTGTGTTCAATATGACAGTAGAGTTGGAGAAATGTAATATAGGTCAGAAATATAAAAGAACTTTTATGCAAAGCAAGAGAAGTGAATGGGAGAGTGGTAGACTGAGAAGGGGAGATCAAGAGAGATGGTGCGTTGAGCCAATCGCAGTGAACAGCACCAGCCAATAGCATTTTTCCTAGGTTAAACAAGCTACCAGTTATTGTTTGCAACTAAATTTCTAAATAAGGGTTCAGATTTTTGAAGCCTAAACTTTCATATATATTGTGAACATTTTGAAAGAAATTGAAACAAAATTGCCATGTTCTGAGTGAGCAAGGGGGAAGACTTTACACTGCTTTCCAACCACATTACTTATTAAAACAGACTATAACTATTGGCAATTTCTAAAAAGTTAAAGTTCAGGCAAGTGAAATTGATGATTCCTCTACAGCAGTATTGATATTCACCTTGATAATCCAGGCGCACTTAAAACCTTTAATTTTCTCATTTATCAACAGTTTGCCTTATGTGTGGATTCTGGTTGTGTTTACTGACCTTGAACAGTACTCAGAAATCTGTCAAATTATTGACACACAACCTTGGTAAGAAGCCACACGGCTTGTTGGATTGTGGGAACATTGTAGATAGGAGTCTTGCAGAGTATTTCTGTAGTAAACAGTGTTTGGACAGAGAGCAGTAATACTGTACTGGGCTTCAATCTAATTTTATGGTGTGTGTATAAGGACCCCAAAATGCCATGGGTTAAGAGACTTGATTACAAAGCAGATTACAAACTCACGGCTGGAATTATCTCCTAACAGCTAAGTAACAGCAACCAGACCAGACGATTAGGATAATGATTAGATGGACTTGAGAATGTGTGACGCCAAAATAGTTTTTGCCAGATTTGTGTAAAGGGATAACTAAGAAAACAAGTGTATTGTTTCACATTCGACTTTTCTGTCTGAGTTGAATAAAGTCAGTCTTATCTTTTGTGTTGCTTAATGTGCCTTATGTACTTGTACTCATACTGTACACTCTACCTTAGAAGGTTCAGTTTACTGCTAATAATGTGTTTCATTTGACAGATGGTCCAAAAGTCACTGCCGGCAAAGTTAATGAGATCTATAACTGTATAAAATGGGAAAGACACCGATGGGGATTTGGAGGTGTGTGTGTGTGTGTGTGTGTGTGTGTGTGACTCCTACAGAGGGTAATGTAATGACCCCTTTTTTTGCCATGCCAGTCACCCTGGTTATACCTCACATACAAACCATCTCTCTTTTCACACCATCTCTCTCTCTCTCTCTCTCTCTCTCTGTCTCATTCTTGCTCTCTACCTCACACACATGGACAGATTTATAAAAAAAAAAAAAAATTAGGTTATCACAGTTATTTCTGTTGTAGGAGCTTACGCTTACAAGGCAAGAAGAATCTGCTTCAAAACACCGCAGGACAAACGCAATCACACTGAGGCGACTAAAGAGAGTACAATAAGATGATGTAAAACTCAAAGGTGGAACAGTTTGGTTTGTTACAAATGCCACCATGTGAATACACGCTGTACTGCATCTTAAACATAGAAGACGCTCAAAGGTAAAGGTCAAACTTTTCTTTGAGCTGAATTTATTCGAGGAAAAAAGTGCTGCTGAATGAAGATAAAAAAAATCTTTTTGTATAGTTGACTTAAAAGTCACTCCAACAAAGAAACTGAACTGACTTGGACCAAAGCCTGCCCCCACCTGGAACTTGTCTATTACTCATCACTCTCTGAGCCGCCTTGCTCTAGTGCACTGTGGGAGGAGCGGGGTGGGCGGCTGTGCAGGAGAAGGAAAGTACTGCGTTCTAAGACTGCAGTACTTCAGCCTGCATGTAACATAACATATCTACATAATGTCTCTTCGCATTCCTTCACACCAAGTGGCCTCTGATTTAGCACCGCTGGTGTGTGTGTGACAGTGTACACACTCAAAAACTAATCAGGAAAGTCACTGTGGTGGAACCCAGACATCTTGTTTATCCTACAAGATTTACACACACTCACCTTCACAACCTAATACACGCAGGTAGAAAGAGGAGGAGGGGGAAGTGGGGGGGCGAAGAGGGGAGACAGATAGAGAAGGGAGCGGGGGGTGAAGGTCTTGTCCATGTCCCAGGTGGAGAGAAATCTGTGAAGCAGCATGTGTCTTGTCCCAGTTCCTCCAGAGCACCGCTCTGCCTTTGTATATAGATATATGTATGTGTGTGTGTGTGTGCGTGTGATTGCGTATTGCGACAAGACTGACCCATTTGGATGGTGATCCACACACTCGACCAACTCACTCAGCTTCATGATGAGCCCCCCCTCCCATAACTGTAGAGCTGAAGTCAAAGGGTAAATGTTTTTTTTTTTCTTGTTACCCAGGGCAGACAGGTCTGTCAAGGTGTTACTGAAAACTCAATGCATCATCCATTACATGTACTAAGTACATATTCATACAATTATATATGTGCACACATATTATATATATACATATATATACCTATATTTATATATTACTTTCCAAAGAACTCCCATATGTCTGTAAAAATTCTCATTCTTCCAGGCCATCGTGACAGAAAGATCTATCTGTCTATCTGTCTGTCTGTCTTTCTATATTATGTATCTAGTGGCATGTTTGTCTGTCTGCCTATTTTTCTGTCCCTCGGCCTATCTATCCATCTATCCATCTATCTGTGTTATCTATCTTTACATTTCTAAGCCATTGTGGAGGTCAGTCAGGCAGGCAACTCATAATGAGGAGATGACACAGTGTTCACCCACCTTTAGATGCTCTGAAAGAGGGTGAAGTCAAGTCATTTCAGAAGCTGTGCACGTCTAAATAACTCTCTCTCTTTCTGTGTGTGTGTGTGTGTGTGTTTGTGTGTTGGTGTGCAAATGACAAAGAAGGAGAAAGCAGGAGCAGACTAGAGGAGAGGGAGGCAAAGAGAGAAGAAACAGCATAGTGACGGAGAAGGTGAGGGAGGCAGGGGGAGACAGAGAGAGAGAGAACACGGCAGAGAGAGAGAGAGAGAGAGAGAGACAGTTGAAGTGAAGCTCTTGAGATGTTTCTTCTTCTAAAAACCACCAAAACAAACAGCAGTTTGGATCTAACAAGGAAAGGACGGCGCTTTTGCGGGGGGTAGAAAGTAAGTGCTTGTGCGTGCGTGCGTGCGTGCGTGCATGTGGAAGACACTGCGGGAGCAGCAGCGAGACTATTCCACAACTTCCCTCCTCGGTGCGCAGCTCTGCCCTCGGCGTCGCTGCCGTCTTGCTGCTGCGTTTCCCCGGGACACAGGGTCTGCTGTGGTGAGATGTGAAGAGGCTGAAGTATGGCATGCAAACATGCTCTCTACCAGAAAGAAGGCGTTGGAGACAGCCATGTGTCCTGCACGGATTCGCACCCTGTTCTACTTTTTCTGTCTTCTCACCTGGTGAGTCCGCCCCGCTTCTCTGTCCGTGGTGCTGAAACACCCGCCGCTAGGATCTTGTCAGGTTTCTGTCGTTGTTTTTATTTGCTTTATCACCTACCATTCGGTGTTCTGAATATGTTATGTTTCCGTTTGTAGTGTAAAGATCATTTCTGGACAGACAAAGAAGGATGAAAAGCTGTACCCGGAGAATTTCACGCGCATTTTAGACCGGCTTCTGGACGGATACGACAACAGGCTGCGACCTGGATTCGGAGGTAAATGGGAGTAAAGTGAAATAGTTTCAGAGCTGACGTCGTTCAGTGCTGCTGTAGAAACTTTTTTTCCAAACTTTGTTTTTTTTAATTGAACTTCCTGGAACAAATCAAATCCCATCCTCACGTGTAAACGGTGACTCATGTCTTTCCAAACTCATATATTTTAAGTAATAGTCTGTCTGCCTGTGCATGTTAAAGTGCTAATGTCTCACAGTGATTCAGACTTGATCCTCTAAGCCAGTCTGTTTCCTCTCTCTGAGCTTTTACGATGAAACTTACATAACCGTGTGCATGTTGATGTTGCAGCAGAGCAAATGTTAACAATCAGGGACTTTGCTGTTTTGCTTTGTTAAAAATAAATGTATATTACTGTTTCTATTCATACACACCCTCCTACTGTATCCCATTGGTTGCATCACTTTTGGGTTTGGCCCTGATGGATCTATAAACTGTGTGTGGAATCATTACACCAAGAGCTATTTAAAAGAATCCCCAAACTACATTATGTTGTTTTTTTTTCTTTTTCCAAAAAAGCAATAAAGACTCTAAAGAATCCTTGATGGTATCAGCCATAATAGGCTCCTCACTTGACAGGTTGGCTGAGAACTGGATATTGAGATTGAATATAACAAGAGGATCCACCAGGGCATTCAATTTGCAGGCAGGGATGGATCATAGCTCATCTATTGTCACAAAATTGTTAGTCAGGTAACAAGAAAACATTTCTGCTTGGTACTGGTGAAAATCTTATTCACTGTGTTATCATTGTGTTAGGTCGTACTGTAAAAAGATCCAGGAAGGGCTGTGCGTACACACGACATAACAGCGCTATAACATGTGACCCTTTGGTGGTTTAGACTGTTAGGCTTCAGTGGTGAGAAATATGAAATGTTTCTTTAGAACTAAGAGCTATCAACAGGGCGGCGACTTTGTGCTGCCCTACGCCGTGACTTGTAAAGTATTCTGACTGTACTGCTGAAAATAATCGTTAGTTGACCCACTTGCTGCTGATTAAAATGATCAGACTGAGGCTCAACAATGAAGTAAGAAGCCAAACACATGAGGGTCTGTGGTCAGTGGAATTCATTTTGCTCTTCTTTTTCAATGAAAATGTACTTTAACACGGTGGAGAATTCAGCTGGTATGAATATGTTGGTGTTGTAATTTTCACTTCCTTTTTATGCAACAACCATTCTGAATATTTATCAGCTCTAACTACAGAAGAAATGATGAAACTTTTTTCTTTTTTTTTTAGGTCCTGTGACTGAGGTCAAGACGGATATTTATGTGACAAGTTTTGGGCCTGTTTCAGATGTTGAAATGGTGTGTAACCCACATGGGTCGTTAATGGATTTACCTAATTAGTAGTTCAAGACACACAAAACATTTATTTTTCTATATATTTTCAAAAAATGATAAATCAGTTTCTCTCTATCTTTTCAAAGAAAGTCCAAATCCTTTGTTCCACCATTTCTTTTTTTTACTTTCCTTGCATTGTCTTTGACTTCAAATTTTATCCAAGTTGCCTTCTGGATTTTCAAATAGAAAAAAAAATAAAAATGGCAGATATTAGGATTTTACAGATATCCAATATGTGAATATTGTGCAAATGCAATATCATCATCATAATAACAGTTTACGCAGCTGATTTTCCCAGAAAACCCAGTAATATTCTCTGAAACAAGCAATTTAAACTAAATTATGAAATTATTATCTGTAAAAATCTTTTTACACTTGTCTTTGTCTTGTCCTCACAACTTAGAAATTCTCAGAGGCATATTCTTATGTTTTTGTTTGGTGAAAATCACCTTTTTTTTCCATTTCCACAGGAGTACACCATGGACGTGTTCTTTCGGCAGACGTGGGTGGACAGAAGACTGATGTACGAGGGTCCGGTAGAGATTTTAAGGCTGAATAACTTGATGGTGACGAAGGTGTGGACTCCTGACACGTTCTTCAGGAATGGAAAGAGATCAGTGGCTCACAACATGACTGCTCCCAACAAGCTTTTCCGCATCATGAAGAATGGCACGATTCTCTACACCATGAGGTATTTCATTTCAGCCACTGTAGTTTTACCTTCACAGCTAAAGAGTCGGGTATTCAGAACAAAATATTTGACCTCACCATTAGCAGGCAGTTTTCTTCAAAAAGAGCGTTTGGACTTCATTTACTTTGACCGCTGCGTTTTATTTTCTGAGGTCGAGAAATGGACTGTGCGCAAAAGTGACTTTGCTGAGACTGTGCTCATTAAAAAGAAAAGCAGAAGAGAGCAGACAGAGCTTGTTTCATTTAAAGCAGTCAGGCACATTTCCTGTGGAACTGGAGCCAGGTTCACAGTGTAAACAGTGAGGAGACAGCGCAGCATCCAAAGCCAGAGCCAAAACTTAAATCCAATTACAGCAGTCAATTAACCGTCCCATAGACAAAAGTTAATCACCGACTCTTTCAGATAGAAAACTCAGGTTACACAACTGGGATGCATGAGGTTTTTTGCTGCAGCGCAAAAAGTTTCTTACAGCATTGAAATGTCAGCCGTTGTCGTGAAACTGCTTTCATTAATAGAGTTAAAGGGAAGCAAACTTTCTCTTCTCTGTTTTCGGCCGAAAACTTTGATGTTGAAATTGCATAATTGATATTTTGACTCCTGTCCTGTTTACATGTGTTTTTTTTAAACAGATTGACTATCAGTGCTGAGTGTCCCATGAAGCTGGTGGACTTCCCGATGGACGGACATGCATGCCCGCTCAAATTTGGAAGCTGTAAGTCATGATTGCATGGATCTGTGGGTCTGTGTTTGTGGACTGTGGTCAAAGCACAGTGGATTTACAGTACCAATAAGAAAGGGACTTTATTTTTCAAGGGTTCATGATTAATTTTTTCGAAAATCCACTTTTTATTTTAGAATTATTAATTTAAGAACATTGGAAAGGTAAGCATTTTTCCCTTGGATGAAATATTAGCCCTAGCGTCGCGGAGGCAAACAGGAGCTTGGTCACGTGACTCCTTCTTTGCTCAGCTAAAAAACAGAATTGGAACCTGCCCCAAAAAGGATCTGCTGAGGAACTGAACACTTTGTTCGGAACAAACAAAGATTAAATGCTAACACTGAATAATGAAGGGTTTCATTCCTTCATTGTGAACCAAGAAATCCTCATTCAGCATCAGAGATTTGAGAGTTTGAGCTCCCATGGTCAGCAGAAATGATTCAACTGGGATGAAGGAGTTCCTCAAACAGAGCATCCCCATCTTATCAGAGATGTGACAGTGATGTGGAGATTGCATTTGCCAGGTAGAGGAAGGAGAAGAAGGAGACAAAGACCGTTCCACATGCTCAATCTGCTGTCGTTGACATTGCAGAGGACAAATTCACAATTTCTCGGTTATCGCCATGCTTCTCCTCCTCCTGCGCCTCCTCTTCACCATTCTGCTCTGCTGCAGTGAGCCTCCAGTCAGGAGGACACAACAAGGGATCTGATGTGGCCTGAAGCAAAGGAAAGGTCAGAATCCCTTCGTAGCCTCAGGATAACACAGACCTATGCAGCTATTTTCCTTCCCATCCGCTCCTGAATTCTCTCTCTCTCTCTCTCCCTCTCTCTCTCCCTCTCTTACTTACCCTCTTCTCCCCATCACTCTGCTCCCCTCTCTGTCTCCTTCTCTTTTTCTCCATCTGGACCCTGGGCTGTGCAGGCGCTGCGTTCCACTCCATGACACACTGGAGTCATTTTATTTTGGCAGTGCAGTTGGTATCCAGCTGATGTGGAGTCTCAGAGGGAGTGCTGTGTTAAGACAACTCACATTAGTTTTCCCCCATGATCCTTCCCTCCTTCACCACCAGTACACATGTAACATGGCGTAGGACATTTCATCATGCCACACATTCTACTCTAAAGAGGCAAACGTTATTGTTGAAGCTGGAATGGGCAAACTACGGTCTGTTGACTTTTGGCTTTTTAATCCAGTCTGGTTTAAAGCATGTTGTGAAAAATCACTGTATCAGTCACTTGTCCAATCCCAATGTTACAACTGCATCTCAAACTCAACTAAACTTTATTTTTAAATTGTGACTTGTAATGTCTTTGTAAGTCATGTCCTTGTTGGAGACTGTGGAGCGCTGGGATGTGAGTTTACACATCCATAAAAAAGTTTTATTTCATTTCAGCCTCGCTAAAATATTGTATCAATTAATTACATTAAAAATTCCTCTCTATCTTAACATCTAAACGTAGATATTAACCCATATTTTGATCAAATAAAATAATTATAATTAAGCAAACTTAAATTTTAGGCGGAGAATGAGTCAGACTCAGCGCTCAGGAGACTCAGACGTCTCCTCCTCCGAAAACACTCATCAGAGTTTAGATGAAGCTCCGAGGCTTCAGCAAGCATCAAATTTGTAACATTATGCTCAATATAGTTTAAAGACTCTACCCTTCTGACACTGAATCAAGTCAAGGAGATAACCCTAACCCTAACCAGCATAAAGATGGATTCAACATTCAGCCCGTTCCCCATGGTGCCTACAACTGCTCCATCCAAGAATCAGGTTTAGGGTCTCGCTCAGCACCACATAAGAATCTCCGGCAGAGAGGAGAACAGATGAAGAAGCAGCATGTGTGGCCGTGCTGTGAGTGACAGTGGGTGTTACATATGGTGAACTGCTGATCCTGACATTCTCAACACAATTCCTTCTCCAGTTTCTTCTTCAGTTCTCGAGTTAATATGTGGTTCAGAAAAGTGAAAAAAGAAACCTGGAATCAAAGAGGGTGAACTCAAGTTCTGATTTTTTTTGACATGACGCCGTGTGCTCATGTTGGTGTTTTGGGATTGGTCAGAACTGTATCAGGTCATATTTTCAACTATCTTTTTGTCTTTCTTGTCATGAGCTCAAAAATCCTATATCTGCTGATTTCAATATGTTAAATGTTTCATGTTAGTGTTTCATGAGACATTCCCACAATGCTTAGTGCGCGTAGGTGTGCTGTAGAGAAAAGGTCATGTGTATGTCGATTTTCTAGGAATTAATCAGTAGAATCTGGACTGTTTTTTTCTGTTACCGCTTAAAGAAAATTAAACAAATGTCTTTGTTGTTACAAAGTAAATAGTATCAAAAGATATAACTGATATTCATTTTACTGAATACTAGACATTTACTTCAAACCTACACCCACTTATTCAACACTTATGGACCCCTCCTATCAAAGCCCAAGCACCACCAGTGGTACACCAACCACATTTTGAAAACCTTAGCCTTATAATTCCCATGGACGAACATGCTGATTAAATAATTTTTAGTGGAATATAAAAAAAATACATGACAGAGCAGATGCTAAGATCACGTTGTCTGTCTGTGACTCACGCTGATACAGAGTTTTCTGTCTGCCCACAGATGCCTACCCTAAAACTGAAATGATCTACACTTGGACCAAAGGGCCTCAACACTCGGTGGAGGTTCCACCTGAGTCTTCCAGCCTGGTCCAGTATGATCTCATCGGCCAGACGGTCTCCAGTGAAACCATCAAATCCATCACAGGTCAGTTTAAAGAACCGCTGAACACTTCGTAGAAGGTCCCATAAATCCTTGAAGCAAAATAAACAGGGGACTTTTTTTACTTATCAGAAAAAAACAGTAGCATTTGTCTTTTTGAGGAAATCTAAGTGACCAGTACCATTAAATCAAAAGTGTCATCTGTCTTCAGATCCGTCAGACTTCTCCAAATAAACGCTTTTCTCTTCATCCTCCAGGTGAATATGTGGTGATGACTGTCTACTTCCACCTGAAACGTAAAATGGGTTACTTCATGATTCAGACCTATATCCCCTGCATAATGACGGTAATCCTCTCCCAAGTGTCCTTCTGGATAAATAAAGAATCGGTCCCAGCCCGCACCGTCTTTGGTATGTAATGTTTACTCCGCCTCTCTCTGGTTCTGCACAGCTGCTTCTCCACTTCTGTCTTTATTACTCATTTGATGTCTGTATCAGAACCAGGCAGTCAGAGCTCTGGAACGCCACAGGAAGCTGTTATCTCGGCATTTGAGAAACGTGAAAATGCAAATTTCCTAATATCACTAGTTTGAAATGCAAAGCTGGGCAGAGACAGGGGTAAATACATTTACTGGATTTTACATCTTCTTTTCAGACAATTAGAGCTGAAATCTAATTGGAAAATGACAATAATGAGAGTGATATGTTGATTTGAACATTTTAATGTGTAATACAGTTACTTTCCTGACTTGTAATCAAACGTACAGACCCTGGTGGTTTGACCCCAGGTTTTCTGAGTGCAGCATTAACATTGAGATGGTGATTTCTTAATGGCTAATTCACAATCATGCAATGACCAGATGGTACTTTTGACATTTTCTGTGAATGTGAACTAACTGCTTAACTCAGCTTTTATGCACACCACAGCCATAAGGAGTCTGCTGTCACAGTTTTACTAGGGAACTGGACCTCAGAACCAGATCATTCTATTCTATTTTTTGGTTTTCAAAACCTCAGGGTGCGTTCCATAAAATATACAGCAGTGTCTACTGTGTTTATATAAAATAATTTAATATTTGATGATGCAATTTCACCTGTATGCTCTCCTGAGTGTTTGTTTTCCATATTTTATTTTTAAATCAGCAAACTTCAAAAAAGTGGTCCCTGAAGTTGGGGGTTGGCCCCTTACATTGTTTGTGCAGCCGATAATTTTGTTTTGTTTAAGCGATTTCCTTTTTGTCCCACAATGTGGAAAATTCCCTATATTTAGTTTTGTAATATGGACCACCAAACTTGTGTCATTTATATAGTGATTATATATTTGCCTTTTCCATGTAATGCCCTTATTCCCCTCTAGATGGCAAAGGAAAGGGATAAGGTTTAAAACTCTCATAATGGTATAAAAATAATGGTACCTTACATTTGGCAGACTTTTTTTTAATCAAATTTGATTTACAAGTTACAGTAACTTACATAAAAAAATTGAAAAATAAATATGTACTAAAAAAACAATGCGTAGAGAAGAAGAAGGTAGTGACGGTAAAATATTAATTAGTTGTTAAGAAAGAAAGGATCCTTGAAAAAAAATATTTTCATGTTCTTTTTGAAAACTTTTATTTCTGCATGACATTTATTGGTTGTCTTTTATCTTAGTTTATATGAAGGCTCCATCTATCTGCTCCTAACATGGCCACTGTGTCCATTCTCAGGACCAATAGTGACCTGTGAAAAAAGTTTGTCCACCCCTGATCTAAAGAGAGGGAATGCAAGAAAACTTTTGTTACCAAAGCTGTAACATGTGCATCGCTGCTCTATTTTCACTTTATTGAAATATATTTATAAACTTGTGTATTTCTATCTATGGAGGAGAATGCCGTGGTGAATAAGCCGTGTGTGAAAGAGCAGAGATTCTGATGAATATGAAGAAATGTGAGCTCAGTCCACAGACTTTGCTGGAGCAGGATGTGTGGTTAATTAGTAAGGAAGACGTCAGAGCGGCAGCTACTGTAGGAAGAGGACGAAGGCAGGGGGAAGGAATCTGAACCAGATGACATACCTGAGGAGGTATGACGATGTCTGGGATAGAGGACGCTGGCCATTGTGATGAGACTGTTTCTGCAGAATGGAGAGGAAGTGCACGGCTGTAAATTTGAAGAGCTGCAAAGATGTGCAGCAAAAACAAAGAAAAGATCCGTCATGGCGTGAAGTAGGTTAGGATAGAGTTGGTTCTGGGATGAGGCCAAAAAATAAATTAAAGTGTGTTTCCGGTAACATGAAAAAAAAGGTCAGAAAAGTTTTTGATTTAATTTTATTATCTTAAAATGAATGTAACAACCTTGAGTTTGTAAAAAAAGAACAAGTTACGTTGAGCTTACCACCAAAAAAAAGTCTATTCTTTATGGCGAGGCGTTTTATGCAGAATTAGCTTCTTTTGGGCTTAAGAAGATTTTGGTTCTGTAGTAGTGGCTCAGCTCAACACATGATCACAGTAGACCAATGAAGTAGCAGATGACAACAGTCTGGCAACATGGCTGCCTCCATTGTATCACTTAACGTTACGCATACAGTGGATTTCTCCATTGGGTCAAAAGTATTTTAACAGTACCTTATACAGATGCCTGAATAAGTTGAAACAAAAAATTAAAACAAACTTACACAGACAGGACTCACAGGGTGAACAGTTAGATATGTTTGTGTTTGTGACAGTGTTATGAAGAAGAGTAGTGTAGTAGCACAATCTAGCTGTACTATACCATCCTACCATCAAGGCCCAGCAGGGCAGTCATGTCACAACAGCGCCACCATCATCTTCACAGTCTCACTCCGGAACTTGTAAAGCCAACTTGTGTTTGCTGCTGTTGAGTTTCTCTGTGTGGTTCGGTTAGGTAAACAGAACGATAATCTGTGTTTGGAATTTTATTTTTTCTCTCTCGCCCATTCATACTTTGTTTTGACTTTTGTATGACTCAACTGCTGTGCCCTGCTTCAGTTTGTCAGAAAAAAACAAGCATAGAGAGAGAAGCTTTCCTACTGGAGCTTCAGATGGAGAAGTCAGAGTCAAATACTCCAGCAGCTCCACTTCTTAACTCACAAATTTAACCTTTCTAGACAATCTTTCCAAGTTTAGAACTAATTTTTACTATGACGATGTCAGATTTTTTTCCAAATCAATTCCTAGCCACAGGATTTCTAAGTAATTCATTCATGTCATGATTCAAGGTAAAAAGTCAAGAAACATAACACGCAGCCATCATTGAGAGTGGCTCATTATCTGCCCACACTGACCTCGCGATTTACTGGTAGATCCCATCTATTTATTAGGCAGCCATGGTGTATAATTTCTCAAATCAAACTGAATAGATAATAAGGAGCTTTAGTGTAAATGTAGCCATTATTGTTTACTTCCCCAATCACCATCGCATCAGAATCAGCATTAGTTTAGTTTTGTCTTTAGGACCATACATCAGCTGCAACCTTGTTGCATTTATTACAAGTCCTACGAGCCACTGAGAACCGGTCCGTGATCCACTTCTTTAACCAATGGAGAATCACTGTTACAAGTATATTCTGGTCCATAGCAGCACTTGTGTTAATAAATGTAAAATAACAATCAAAAATATTGAAAATAAATAACAAAACTATTCATTTGTTCTAGTCCCTCTGTACTATTAATTGGTTGAATTCAAATTAAAAGTCAAAGTCAAACACCAAAAACATAAATCACACATGTATTAATTATACTGTATATGATTAAAAATAACAATAATAACAAAGAAAATAATGTATATTATTATTGTAAAAATAGTAAAAATGACAGTTTGTGGGACTGCGTAGTTGGAAAGTTGGAAAGAAAATCATACAGAAGTTGTAACTTGAAAACTCATATGTTGGGATCTATCCACTGTACGGATAACAAGTACCATATGTCCAGGACGTACTGTGTGTATTTTCCTGTCAGCTAAACCAGGGAACTGGAACATCGTATTTCAGCCAAGCTTCATCTAAACACCAGCCACTTACCAGCACAACTGTACCATGTGCACTCATGGACCAATTATGTGTTTGTTTGTGTAGCCTGAGCAGCTGTGAACACTGTAGACAGTCACATAATTAGGTCCGCCTTGATGGAGATGCATGAGCTCATTTTAAAGCAGACTTTCTAATTCACTTCTCAGGTGGAAGTGAGACATGGAGATCACACGTTATGGGAGCGGGAAAGTGGCGAGCTAAGCAGAAAAATATTGGGAGCAGGAGGTGGCGAGCAGCTCCTCGTGCTATTATTCTAAGGGCTTTCAAAGTGTGTTTCCTACTGACGTCATACTCTGTTCAACTGGTCTACAATGCGCGCAGCGAGGGAAAAGGTGCAATACACGCTAAAAAGCCCAAAACTGAAAGGCATTACATCACTTTCTCCACTGGGATGGCACTACAACAAACATGAACATGCAGAGAAGCACAAATGAACACACACAGACTGAGATGTTCTTCCCAGGACTTTGTGCCGACTACTTTGCAGCTTGAACAGAGATTTATGCCCAACTGTAACCATGACCACCTGAGACCTTGAGACTTTTTTTCTTCTCTATTGTTGCTGGGAATATAAATTTGTTGAGATTTGAAGATTTGAGAACAGATTTCAATGATTCCCAGATCTATGACCTCAGATTGTTCATCCTGACACCAATATGTAAATGGCCAAAACTTCACCTCTTCACCCCCAGGAACAGCTCTAACACTTATTTTATCCAGATCAATAAAATCTCCCTCCTTACTATTGACACAGCCTTAGAGAGACAGTTTAATGTTCTATATCCTTCCCTTTGGGGGACGAGGTGCCAGGACAGTATAAAAGGCTTCTAATAGGATATGGCACAATGTGTTTCTATGATAACAAGCCTCCAGTCACTGGGTGGCAGCAACACATGAGGTGCTATGTACAGATAAAAATATGCACGTTGTCAGGTTGTCATCATAGATCGTCATAGATCTTCGTTCGGTTGTGGCAGATAAATACCCCTCAAAAAAATAAATTTAAACGGAACAGATTCTATTGTTCAGTTCTTTTGTTGTTAGGGTATGGATAAAGTGGAAGTAAAAGCCAGATGGGGCCAAAAGGAAACTATGGCTCGGCACCAATTCACCCACAGACCGGCTAAAATGTATTATGGATTTTTCAAATTGTGACACATTTATGTCCCCAAGAGGGGGCACCATTCACCGACATCCACCCTCAAATCACATACCGGATTTTTTTACCGTACTCTACCTGACAATTCATTTGTAACATACAGATTGAATCCAGATAAACTCTGTATATATGCATACAAAAAAATCCTTATTCATCAGTTTTTGGCATCATGACGAAGGAAGGTATATTATATAGACTGAGCAGATTTAACCCTGACTTTTTCTTAAAAATTAACATGCAACAATGAATAATGACAATAATTTATATTCAGAGAATTTAGAATAAATTTTACTCTCAATCCAATACTGGGAGTAGAGGTTATTACCTCAGTCTGTGTCCTGGAGCCACAGTTCACCCCACACAGCTGTTCTTGATTGACAAGTAATTATGTGACGTTGACGTCCAGGCAGGGGGGAGGACTTAATGTTGGGGCCAGGACTGTGCTGCCTGGACTTTCAGCGATGTTCCACGTCCAGGGGATTTTTCTGAAATCACATTAGTGTTAAAGATAAATATACACAGGAGGAATGATGAGCTAAGGAGTTTCTGTAGGTTTGGGTTCATACACACAACCTCCTGCCTCGGCCTCATCTACTCCCTCTGCGGTTGGCCAGCAAGAAAGAAACTGAACATCCACTTCTAAATTTGGATGTTTATGTCCTCCATCTTAATTTCCGTCTTGAGCGCTGTGTGATTGAATAAGCCGGCATTAAAAAGGCAAATAAAATGCACAAAAAAATGCAATCTCATGGGAATTATTCCACTCTTATTGAGGTACTCTAAGATAATTAACTGGTGCACATCTGAATAGTTATTATTCCAGGAAACATTGTCCTGGGGAATTTCAAACATATATATTATTTGACCTGGTTTCCCAAAAGTATTCTCATTCAGGATTTTCTAATGAAGAGGGATTAAAGAAATCAGAATACTTCGTCCTTATCAGAGCTGGTCGCAGCGGTAATCCCCACAGTGATTTGGCACAGTTTTTCTGCCGGATGCCCTTCCTGAGGCAAACTGTTCTTTTACTGTACATAGAGGAACCTTACCGCTGGGTCAACCTTGGCCTGGTGGAAGGACAGGACATACATCCAATAGGTTGTGGTGATCAAACAAAACAACGAGAACAAATAGCACCGTCAAGAATGTGATCGCTGACCAGTAGAGGTCACAAAATTCTTATGAAGAAAAGCAGATTTTAGTCAATCTTGGGGAGTTGTAGGTGAATGGTATTGCGTAAATATAGCTTTAGTTGTTGCTAGTGCATCAGACCTCCTAAAAAAGGAAATAACTTGAAGGGAGGAATGTATGATTCTATTTAATTTATATATTTAAGTTTTCATTGATAAGCTCTGTCCTGTTGTTAATGCGTGCTGAATGTTGCATTATTTATTGAACTATTAAACTCTTAATTGAATAAATTCCAGAAAAATATAAAAAACACAGAAAATGTCTCTTTAGAGTTGGTGTATTGTTCACCTAGGCATGGGCAAAGTCCTTGACTTGAGGGCAACAACTGGTCCTAAAATTAGACTGGGTACAAGGCTAGGTGCGTTCATGTTAATGTAGATAAATGACAAGTGAAAGTCCTGTATATAAGCTAAAATGTTTATAGCATTTCCGTAGTAAAATGTAAAAATTGTTAAATGTGATTCATTTTCAAATCGGGGTCATTTTTTTTTGGTAACCACAACTTTTAACAATTAAATGATTCATATTTCCTCCTTCTCCAACATGTTTTTTGTGTCCTCTGCAGGTATAACCACTGTACTGACCATGACGACACTCAGCATCAGCGCTCGACATTCTTTACCCAAGGTCTCCTACGCCACTGCCATGGACTGGTTCATCGCCGTGTGCTTTGCCTTCGTGTTCTCTGCCCTAATTGAGTTTGCTGCTGTAAACTACTTCACCCAAGCACAGATCGGACGGGCCAAGAAGAAACCGGCCAAATGTCCCCCTGGACCCCAAACCACGCCTGTCAAGGTCAAGGACATGGAGGAAGTGCTGCAGGTGATTTTCATTTTCCCTGCAAAGTGGTTGTTGCGAATAATCCAATAGCTCTTCAGTAGAAGGAGCGCTTACACAGCATGTCCCTTATTATGTGTTTACTGTATCTGGCCTGTAGCCTGGACCTTGGTGAAGTCATGTGACCGACTGCCTGAAGTCTGTCAGCTGTGCTCCTGCCTGTAACACTATCTCAGTCGCATTAAAACTTAGTTGCTTTTTTTATCGTCATTCACACACTTAAAGAAAAGTGTTGTTTGTCCTAGACTTACAGTATTAGCACTTTATTTTAAGTACGTGAATGACGTTCCTGCTTATTTTCAGTAGGGGGCCACATCAGCACTATGGTTGCCATCAGAGGTTAGTTGTTCAATGGTGTCTGGAACCAGTTCACACTGGGAGACGGGTGTCATCAACAAACAGCTCCAATCAGTATTCCCATAATACAATCTAAGGCTCGGGGGCCAGATGCAGCCCATTCAGCTTTAGAAAATTGGCCGGGTTTGTGCAAATTATATACCTCAGGGGTCTCAAACTCAAAAATTGAGGGTCATCACCCACCACTATCATTTCACGAAGGACAGCGTCAGCTTTCATTGTTCAATATTATTATAAATTCAACTTTCACATCAAGGAGGGGGCAGCAAAATATTGTTTTTGACTCCCCTTGATTTAACTAGTTTGCGTTGTGATTATTTCTGCCTATCCCCTGCAATTGCCATGTATTTATCTTAGTTTACAAAAAAGCTCCAACTCTCTGCTCCTTACTTGGTACCAGACTTCAATTTAAGGGTCAGTTGTGGGCTGCAAGATAAAAAATATAGTGTCCACGTCTGCATTTGACCACAGATATTCTCTCAAAAAAGTAACACATTTAAAACTTATTTTTTTTATATTCTGAAAAAAAAAGAATTCCGCAGAGGTAAAAGTAGAATAACAAAAATTTGTGATGGGATCAAATTTGGATGTATATTTGTGAAACCGGAGAAAGTAGTATGATGCTTATAGAGGTTAGAGGTTCCCGCATCACCAGAGTTGCTGGACTGTGTAGCTCTGCGAGTGGAGTTGCATTAGTATTTAGCTCTGTGCCCTACCTTCTCCGCAGTGTTTTCTGGATGACACCGTAATCCTCAGCAAGAGTAGGGAGCAGATGGACGAGAGAAGTTGCTGCTGCTGCAAACTCCTGCTTCCTGTACTTGGCAACACAACAGTTTGCAACTCCTCAGGAAACTTCAGCTCAGTAGCTCATATCAGACTGGACAGATTTAGCTCTTAAAGATATTTCAGCATCAGAATAACAGGTGACCCTGTTTCTCATAAATGTGAAGGTGTGAAGAGAAGAAGAAAGTCTATAAACAGACTCTAGGGTGTTTGTGTTGAGACAGATGGTGTGATCGATTGGATCAAGACATTTGTCTGGAAGTGCAGTTTGAAATGCTGTATATACAGTTGGGAGAGAGAAAAAAAAACAGAACAGAAGTTTGGAGAGCTGAAACCCAATAATGCCTGTGTCTTTCGTACACATTAAGTTGCCCCCTCCAGTCCACATCCTAGTGTGCTGTAATCATGCCTGGATGCAGTGTAGTGACAACTGCACTTTGCTGGATTAGTAGGTTACCACGGCAACACAGCCTGGTTACATCTGTATATGTTTCGGAAAGTCTGCAGCGTTGGGGAAACATTCAAACTCTTAGAATGTTTCAAAGCAGAACAATGATAACAACAACAAGACGTGGTCCAGACCTGAACCTGACCTGAACTTTTACATATAACTAATCCTAACTCCTAATCCAGTGGTCATTCCATTGCTGACTTCAGTGCATTTTTTACCTATGGAATATGGAAAATGTCCACAGGGATTTTCCAGTTGTCCACACGTAGCTTCACAAATGTCACTCTTAAAACAAAACCATGCAGACCTACAGTGAATGTAAGGACATAATAACAAAAAACTCCTCAGTTTCAAGGCAGTGCAATGGATTATTTTTGCCACTCAGAGAATCACACTGTGACTGAAAACGTCAACTCTGTAAAGATAAGCTTCTTTGATGCAGTGTGGCATTACGGCCGCGCCGCACTGCTACCTACTTTGTGTCTTAAGCTTGTGTGAAAGGAGTAAAATCCCTGGTGAGTGACATCTGTATCTCACGGACTCTGTCGTCTGCTTACAGCTGAAGGCCATCTGTGTCAGCTGGACTGTAATCAGATCAATATGACGGGTTAATGGTTCTTTGGACACTGTGGAGAACCGATGTGCAAGAGAGCTTTTCGCATGAGAACACTTTTTTTTCCTGTTTTTTTTTTTTCAGAGACCATCCTCCCTGCCAACACTTATATACAGTTATTTTATTTTTTTTTAATTTTTGTTTTATTACTTGTGTGTGTATATATATATATATATATATATATATAAATTATATATATATATATAAATTATATATAACAGGGATGTCCAAAATGGTATAATTTTTGAACAACTTATTTCCAATGTCAAGAAAGGCCTGGTAGTATTTATTTATTTATCCGTACAAACCACTGTATGAGCATGAGATTAAAGAAGTGATCTGCAGTGCTGCCATCTAGTGACTTTCACGTTAATATACAACTGTTTATCACCATAACAAATTTTAGGCCATTTAGTGAAAAACAAGCTTTGCATTATCAGGTCTTCACAATTGGAGGAAAAAGCAATAATGATTCTTACAGCTATCACATAACATTCCAATAATTTGCTGCTATTATCAGACATATTTATAGTAAAGTACATGGGTTTATAACCTTAGTGTAGCCTCACTAGGACTGTTGTTAGTGTTATTTTAAAGATTTGTCTCTGTAGAATGTATATACCCAGGGCTTGGTTTTGAATATGATTCTCCTTTAACTCACCTCTAAAAATGAGTGAAATCCTGATTCTGAAACTTTGTTTCTGCTCTCAACATTTTCCACACTCAGCAAAATCCTGATACCAACGGCAACCTGAGGAAAAGGATGAATTATATCTCCCAGCAAGATTCCAGGGGCTACCAGAGAGCCCAGTCGACCACCTGCATCGCTGGAGTAGGTCGAACCAGAATGCACCGCTCTATCGTTGGTGGAGTCAACGGCAGCTCATCCACCCTCTCCCGCTACAGCCCAAAGTCTGAGAGCCTCCTCAGCGTGGCGTCCTCTTCTGCCCAGCTGGTGAAGAGTGTGCCCCAGGTCGCCGCTTCCACCCCGGATGTCATGGCAGGGACACCGTGCAGACAGAACAACAACTCCACTTCACTGCAGCATTTGCTGGGCCCCAAGTTGGAGCAACTCAAGCAGGAGGTAAAGACGACGCCAAGCCCTCAACCGGCCCCAGCGACTACGGGCGGGACCAGCAAAATTGACAAATACGCACGGATCCTGTTCCCAGTCTCCTTTGGGGCATTTAACATGGTCTACTGGGTGGTTTACTTATCGAAGGACACCATGCTGGATAAGGCTGGTTAGACTCAGCTCCGGCAACAGCCGTACTTTTATCAACTGGAAAGCATATAAGGATTATTGGAGTGTGCAAACAATGGGGAGGAAGCCAAAGAGATAAACACAGTTTGCTCAGCAAGAACATCCATATCCTGAAGAACAATTACAAAGACATCTTTATTTTTCTTCCTGCAGTCCTCAAACAGCCGGCTTTGGACGGAAACGACCAAATTAGAAACATCTGACTCAACACGCGTGAGTGCACCTGCACAATGGAATAAAAGTTACCGTTCCCTTTGTATTAGTTCATGCACACGTCGACTGTAAAGGTTTTTTCGTCAACTTTTACTGCCTCATGATCCCCTTTGGTCTGCAGTCATGAAAAAGCATGGATTTTTTTTTCTTTTCCCTATTTTTGTATCCTGCACCTGGAACGATGTTTGGATGTATGGGCCCTTATCCTGAGATGAACTGAGACTGCTAAGTACACACAAACACACACTCACACACACACGCACAGACTAACAAACTTGACTGGAAACCTGTTAAAATGAGTGAAGCTCAGAATCTGGGTTAGACGAGGCAGGTTATAACCCTCCAAGATTTTTTTAAAAAGTAGAAGTTCTCTGAAGCACAGTTAGCAGAAAATGTAGTACATTTTTATTTTCATTTAAAAAAGAGAAGTTCTATTTGTCAGGAAACCTTTGGACTTAGCACTTACAGAAAATTCATACACACATATATTTCTGTGTATATTCATCTTACAGATGTATGATATTAACTTTTGCCAATATTGTCAAATGTAGAAAAAAATAAGCATTTTTTTGCTGTTTGGCCCCAAAACTGGTCATAAACAGGCACTGATTTTTACAGTGATACAATGATAATGATCTCATAAATATTACATAATTATGCTAATATTGGGTTTATTATGTCAGCCGACCAATATTTTTGGACATCACTCATTTCATCACTCTTTATCTAACTATCTATATATACATATGTACAGTAGATATATACACATACAGTGGAGCTCTACTAGTGCAATCAATTCCACAGCAGCACTCTGCTTAGCTTGTGCTTAGCTGTTTTTTCCCCATTAAAAAAATTAAAAACAATTGATTAAATAATAAGAATAAATAACTTATTAATGTTCCTGTTTTCTGAACATTTGAAACAAAGATTTAAACAGATATATTGATAATGGAAAAGGTTTTATTACCACAACAGACTGTCAAGATAGAGAGAGTGAAAAAAAAGAAAACAGAAAAGAAAGCAACACATTATATATTATTACATAACATAACATTCATGAATCGTACGGTTCACTTTCAGAGGAGGACACCTCCTCCACACGATGATTTGCACTAACACAAACGTTTATTACTCTTACTTGCGATGATTGCTAAAAGAGCAGGTGAGCAAGTGAGTCACAGGGTGGAGTCTGCCCGCTGCTAGGTCAGAGCCCCACTGTATATGTCTGTATATTTGTACTACATATATGTATATATATACTGTATATATATAAATATATAAATAATATATATATATATATATACAGTATATACACACAAATATATGAGTGTGTTTGCTACTCAGTAAATACCTCTAGTTCATGAAATAGCTTCAGTTTCTTATTTCCCTCTCAATGAGGTTTAAAGTCTACTGAAAAAGACTTTGGGTCAAAATTAATGTCCTCAGTCTGAGGAGGGAGACGTGAGAGGAGAGGCAGCAGAAGAAGGGAGCTGTGGCTGGGCCTTCTCTACAGTAATAACCTGCAGACATTCTCATATAAACCAGATAAACACATGAGCAAATGCTAAGGATGTAATTTAGGATCACTCTGGGAGAAGTTATTATAGGTTGATGGTACAGTAATGTTCTACCACACAGTAGTGAAAACAAAGCCATAGATGGAGCAGAGAATCAAACCATCAGCACTTAATGAAGGCGTTGTGTGGAATGAGGGTTTGTCTCATGTGCAGTAGTAGAAGTGGAAGTGAAGGATGGTGCAGTAGCTCAGCAGGAGACGACATTAGGGAGACAACTAGAGTCTACAACCATCACATTAAGTCACTGTTGATCATCCAATAGGAGGTGACCTAAGGTCTTGCCTGTAGGTGTTGGAGCCTGTGATTGGTGTACTGTATTGTCTGGACTATAAGTCACACCAAAGTACCTCTGCATTAAACCCATCACCAAAGAAAAACAGTGTGGTGGATTCAATACCTTAACCTTAACAACTAGGCCTCCACTGCCCCAAAGTCACACCAGCCGAGAAATGCATAATGAAGAAGAGAAGTGAGGATTTTTCAGACCATAAGGTGCAGCTGATTGTGAGACGCATTGACATGAAATAGTCCCAAAAGTCAAACTTTATTCAACTCAGAATAACTCACCGTTATAAATACAAAACAATGACCTCACTATTTCAGGTCACTCTTCTTCCACAAACACATATAATTCTTCGTCTTTATTGTCCTCGTCCAGCATGCTCAGTTTCATCTCATTATTGTCCAAGTCGCTGCGGTTGCTTTTACTGAGCTGTACAGTTATGATTCCCAGTATTATTTCTCCTCTCTGTCCAAACAGACGATAGAACTGTTTTACTCTGCGAGGCTCCTGACTCCAGTAGCAATAATCCTCTAACAAAACATAAAGTTTTGCAGCTTTATAGCGTTCTAAGTTGTACTTTTGATCACTTTCTGGTGTGTCAGGAACACAAACTTAATTCACACCACATAAAGAGGCAAATCTAGGATGTATGAGAAAATTATAGGTTTCTTCATGTGCCTCATGGTCTGGAAAATATGGTAAATCTCATCCTGGAGTGTAAGCTGCATCATGGCCCTCTAGTGGCTGGCATTGTGAGAATAACAAATGTGAAATGATGTATTTTATATGAGTTGCATAAAAGATAAAAAGTGCAACTTGAATCTGGAAAACATGGTAGTAGAAGATTGCAGTACAGAATAGTGACCAAGTATGATGTATTTTGAAAACAGTGTCTCTCCATGTAAGGTTTTGTTATAATTGACACAATTAGAAATGAGGTGGAAAGACTTTATTATTCCCTGTTTTATTCATAAATATGTTCGTCTCTCTTTTTACATTGACTGGATGTCTCAGTGGTATGTAGTCTGGGTCCATCTGCCTTTGTCCTACTTTCTGTCCGTATGCTAACCTAGGCCAAAACAATTGGCTTAGCCTTCAGCTAATGGATGAGAGTGATATCAGCCTTCTCGTCCAATTGTATTAACCGTAGAGGTCAGAGACGTCAAAGACATGATAAACCTTAGCATCTCGTTTGACGTTAACGATGATTTGGAATTTTAACCTGCCAAAAAGAAACCAGAAAATTAAAATAAATATACTCACCAGGTTGTTCAGCGAGTGAGGGAGGTAGCAGAGGTTGTCAGGTGAATCATTGAAATGTGAAGGACTTCACTTCCCTAATGACACACATGACGTCAAACAATTGTCCTCTCTGCTCTTTTCGTCTTATTACTCTAGAGTTTCTGGCTGGTGGAGGTGAAGTGGGGGTCGCAGTCATTGAAACCTGGTCTCTTTGCGTACAGTGTAGTGATGCAAAACATGCTATAAATAATTGCATGTGAGACACAAAGATAGCGTTGTATATTAGAAGCCTTAGAAAGACATCTACAGATTCAATATCTAACCAGCACAACAAACATACAACATAGTTGTCTGTTTAATTATATTTCAGTTATTTAATTTATTATTCTAAGTCAAGTATTTTTTTCAGTCTTCAATGAGAGTCTGTAGTTGTATTTTCTCTTTTTCAAGCAGTGGGGGAAAAATCCCAACTCTATATTCCAATCTAGTGTGCTATTTGTGTCCTCAAATATTGCACACCACCAAACAAAATAAGTATCTGCAATAAAATCTAGACTAAAATGATCTTCTTAGTGACTAAAATCTTGGCCTCTTTAGTTGAAGACAATGCTGATGTACTGGCAGGAACTGAAGAAAGAAACCACTTTATGAGTTGCTGCCATCTAGTGGCAATAGGCCTAGTAACTTTCCATGTCCCGCTAGGGTGTCCAACCCCACTATTTGAGGACAGAAGTTGACTAAATAGTGAAGACCAAGGTTTAGGCTGTGTCTTACACACTTGTTTCCACTTTGTTTAGTGGTTCCTCTTGAGTGTTCTAGCGCCCCTCAGAGGCACCAACTGAGAATTTCAAACATAGACTTCCTGATGGTTACTGTGGTTGTTGATGGACTGGTTATGGCTGCTGGAGAAGCTGGTTGAACAGCTGATGGATGTCACATGGTTTCAGCTTAGATGAAGTGCGGCCTCATGGTCCGTGTAGTTACCGTCGTCGGCCACCGTTGACAGTTTCAACCAGTTGGAGTTATGATGCGGCCTCCGTGGCGTGGATCAGTGGAGCTGACAGACACATGAAGACGCTCGCTGTCTCTCACCAAGCCTGGACTCAACCATGTGTGAAATTGATTTCCCTGTAACCCCTGGTTTGTGTCCCCAGTAGCAGGCGACAACATATTTCACCTCATAGAGACACAGGACATCCGTGTAGTAATGACTTCTGTGATTGTGACGGTGGTGATGGATGGAGCTGCCAACAGCAGCTGCAGGCTCTTCTGCTCCAGATGTATTTATTTTCCATCAACATGTTGCCCAGGATGACAGGGAGAGTTAATGATGTCGGTCTGAAGAACAGGTTCATCTGGAAACAAAACTCACTACATCTCATTTACTCATCACCTGCTCAACTGTCCCAATAGTCCACGTGATTTTATTCCTCGCGTCCAACACATCACATGACGTCAATCAGGGTATTCAGTGTAAGCGTTAAAAGGAGATAACACAGTGCAGCGCTCCCTCTAGTGGCAGAACTGCTGCATTTCTACTTCAACCATACACGCTTTGGGCACAAGTGAAGACTTCAGGTACTTTCTAATTAAATACTGATGGTAGATGTTCACCATTAGCTGTGAGCCTTAGCTTCTCTATAGAAAACAAGCACATAAGACAGAATATATTCAGGACATGAAGCAAAGTTATGAAAAACACGTGGGAATTTTTACAACAAAAAGACTAAAGTTTTCCTTAACTGACATTTGTTTCTTTTCTGTTTCACATACTTTTTTGCAGAGCCCCAGTACAATATATTACTTCACAAATAATAATATCTGATATATTCATTACAAACATACATATCATTACAATACAGTTCCGAGCAATGTTTTATATTCTTGAAAAAAAAAACTGGTTAAAACTGCATCCAGGTTGAAGTGTCATGTGACAGCAACACCTGAACTGTCATTGGTTCAAACCTCAGTTGATGAAGTTTGTGATCTTCTATAACAAATATTCTTGACAGGTCTTTTATGGCCTAGACCTGAGCTACAGTCATACAACATTCAAACATGTTGAACCAACTCCCTGTTTTTATCATTTTCTAGTATCAATATTATCTAGTATCTTTAAATTATTGACTGGGCCCTGAGTGTGTTTTTCTGCAGAGCAGCCAACTGTTTGTATTTTCCAATTTGTTTGACTCTGCAGACTTATTTCATACCATTACATTGGCTTTGATTTTAGTTTTTTGTGTGAGGGATAAGAAAAATGGACAAGAAAAATAAACACCACTGCAGTTGCTTGTCCCTTCTTCTTCGGGGGTTTCCACAGTGAATCCTACCTCCATGTCCTCCCTCACTGCATCCATCAATGTCCTCTTTGTCTCCTACCTGGTAGCTCCAGCTCTAGGATCATTCATTTACCAATGTGTCCACTGTCCCTCCTCTGAACATGTCCAAACCATCACAATCTGTCTTCTTTAGCTTTTTCTCCAAACCTTCCTGTCTGTGTTGTCCCTCTAATCACCTAATTCCTGATCCTGTCCATCCTTGTCTCTCCTAAAGAGAGTCTCAGCATCTTTAACTCCTCCACCCCCAGCTCACTCCTCCACCTCCAGCTCTGTCTCCTGTCTTCTGTCTATTCCTAGTGTCTCTAATCCATCCATCATGACTGGTCTCACCACCGTCCTGTAAACTTTTCCCTTCACCTTAGCTGACTCTCTTCTACCACAGACTCCTGACTCTTTTCTCCACCTCTTCCATCCTGAGTCCACTTTACTCTTCAACAGCTGCTGCTTTTAACTCTTCAGTTTATTTTCTCTGCGCATCATATGAACAGATGTTTGTTATCATGTTGAGGAAAAGACAATTAATTAACTAAATAGTTAACTTTTATTTATTAAATATCCAATTGTAATATAATTATCATCTGAGATGAAATTCACTCACTAACATACTAAGCAAAATATTTAACTTCCAACTGTAAGGATTTAAATGAATCGAATCATAAATCGCTTCCCTGCAGGTCATTATCACACAGGCCATATCAAGCGGTATTACATCTGCCTTGAGCTTTGCTTGAATAGTGTGCCATCTAGCGGCTATGATGCACAGTACAACAAAAAATATTGCCATTACGTTATGTTATTGATATTTTTATCATCTGGACCTTATGATATATTTTTCTCACATTCCCATTTTTATTTTTTTCCAAACCCACCTTGTATATAAGATAAATTGACAAACTCAACATCTGAATGAAGACGCAGTTAATACAAAAGTGTTTTTTATGTTTTGCTTCGATTGGTATTTTCTCTGTTTCCACAGTTGGTTCAAGAAAAACTGTCTCCATGTGTTCAGTTTAGTTCAGTTCAACCTGTTGTTCTGTTACCTTTACTGTTACTGAAAAAAAAATCACATTATCACTGAAATGAAGCTAACATGAACTCATACTTACAGGACGGATGTGTGTACGGATCTGCATATTGTCAATAGTTAAGCCATATACTTTCTAATAAAGGAGCACTTTGCTTTAAAGAAAAACTGAACTCCTCACAGTATTGATGTCTTTGATGTTGCTTAATCAATTGAAGTAACATTATAGTCACTAAAAATACACAAATGTCTGCACAGTTATTAGAATGATCATTGGATTGTTCTAACAATTATGGACAACACAGACAGGAAGGTTTGGAGAAAAAGCTAGAGAGACAGATTGAGATGGTTTGGACATGTTCAGAGGAGGGACAGTGGATACATTGGTAGAAGAATGACCCTAGAGATAGAGCTACCAGGTAGGAGACAAAGAGGAGATTGATGGATGCAGTGAGGGAGGACGTGGAGGTAGTTGGAGGCAGAGTGGAAGATGGAGAGGACAGGGGGAGATGGAAAAGCTGAAAGGAGGAGAAGACGTTGCTCCTCTAGTGAGATCTTTCATCAGTGTTGAAGATGTGATGGCGTCACCTTTTCTGTGGAATGTGCAAAACATCACAGCAGACATCTTGGCATTTTTTCAAATGTCGGTAAAGGTAATAACAGGAGGAGCGAGGCTGACAGCCTTTAATTTACGTGAAGGTCTGTCAGATGAGGAACATTTATCACGTGACACCGTAGAACGATGGCGTGAGTTATAAGACCGGAGGAGAGCTCAACCTCAGAGTGTCACAGAGCCTGGAGGCTCCTCATCTCTCTCGCTCATCTTTCCTCTCCGTGCAGGACTTGTTGCCCAGGTAACGGGCCACCGTTGACCTGACGACGTCCTGCTGAAGGGCCTGCTCAGGTATTTCCTCTGTGAAACATCAGTGGAGTCACCAACCACCTGATGCTGCACTTTCACACTAGATCAGGGACAAAACCCAGTGTTCCGGTCCGGCTCTGTGTGCCTGACATGGACGCTTTAATATTCCTTATAAGGGAAATACCACACTGTCCCCTATGGAAGTGAACAGCTGCCTACTGAGAAAATAACCTCATAGATTTTGTGTTATAGCTTGATAAGGGCTTTCAGTTTCATGTAATTACGTGATCAATTTGCGTTATTATGTGATCAGCACTGGGATTTAAGAAATAACATGATAATTATCACATAACAACGTTGACCTTTCATAATATATGAATATATATTGTGATAAATTATCACTTAACTCTAAAGAATTATGATTCTGTGGTCTGCAAATCTAATCCACACAAAACAATTGAAAAAATACAACCATATATCTCCAACAGAAGAAAGACTGAGATGGTTTGGACATGTTCAGAGGAGGGACAGTGGATACATGTTGGTAGAAGAATGATCCTAGAGATGGAGGTAGGATTGATGGATGCAGTGAGGGAGGACATGGAGGTCGTTGGAGTCAGAGTAGAAGATGGAGAGAACAGGGGGGGCAGGAAAAGGATGATTCACTGTGGAAACCTTGTATTTAAGGACAAGACTGGAGGAGATCTGTCCACCAGAGGTCAGTATATGCATGTGTGCATCAGAGCGTCTTTATGGCTCAGACACGTGAGTGTCATCACTACACCTCAGTGAAGCATCGTTCCTCCGGATTGTGACCGATTGGCACCAAACAAGGTTCCACTCGTAAATGCAGAGCAGCAGCAACGGTTCCTCTCCTGAATGTCAGCTCCGTGTCCGCGAGGCTGGGGAGATCCATCACCCCTGAGTCCCTGCCTGCTCGGATCTGCATCTGTACGACTCCCCTGGTGCTGCTGTGGTTTACTGGTGATTTGTCCGCTGTAAACTGGTCCAGGAGACAGGAATTAGACGGAGGTTGAGGATGGAGGATGGAGGAGAAGTCATCTGAGAGTAGAGACCAGGGACACCAGGTGGACCAGGTACATAAAACGGACTAGTTACTAATCAGATACATGAAGTGGAGTACGTACATGAAGAACACCAGATATTAATCTAGTGCTGGTACGTGAAGTGGACCATATACCAATCTGAATAGGTACATGAAGTGGACAAAAGACTAATTTAGACCAGGTACATAAAGTGGACCAGGTACCAATCTAGACCAGGTGCTAGAAAAGACAGAGGACATGAAGTGGACCAGGTGTCAATCAAGTCCAGATCCATGACCTGATCCTGGTACTACTCTGAATAAAGTATGCATCTCGACCACATATCTAGACCATGTATCATTTTAGACCAGTTAGGGTTAGACTTATAAACCAGACCAGTAACTAATATACATTGGACATTACTCCAGACTATGTAATACGTGAGACTGGATATTGACCAATAATAGCTGGAAACATCTGTTGACAAAGACCCACTACTAATCTAGACCAGGGACTGATCTAGACATAGATTGAGGAGTTCCTTTCTTTAGTCCAGGTACTAATCTGGACCATGGCGTACTGAAATGGACCAGGGACATGAAGGGGACCAGGAACTAATCTAATCTAAAACAGTAACTGAATTAGATCAGGTGGATCAACCAGACCAGGCTCCAGACTATGGTAAAACCAGTGACATCATAACTACTGGAGACCAGATACCAGGTATGGTCTATAGTGACAACAGTGACCTGGTCCTCTGGGTGGACGGAGACTCTGATGTTGACAGATGCTGCCTTCCTCGCTCTGACTGGACCTGATAAATATGCACGATCAATCACAGCGTTTAACCGAGGACCGGCTCGCGATGATGCAACATTTTGCAACAGCTGACGTGCAGGGAGACGTGGACTGATCTTCTCCGTGGACGGACGGGGTCTGGATGAGGGACACCATGGAATGTGAACAGGAGTCCAGTAGAATCCTATTTTATGTCATTTTTATCTTTGTCCTTGGTGTGTGTGTCGTCCTTCTCTGGCTGTGCTGTGATTGGGGGATGGAGGGAGTGGGGTGGGAGGGTGTTGGGGGAGGGGGAGGGGTCAGCATATTGAGATGACCTGCATCATTGATCACCTGTCACAGGTATGGATCGGAGCAGAGATGAATGAGACGGCACTCTAATCACAAACACGCCAAAGGACGGTGGTGACAGCTTGATATTGGGACGGCCCCGCAGGACCAGCACTTGGTTCTGCCCGGAATGTGTGTGTGTGGTTGGACTGGGGGAGGGCACAGAAGGTGGGGGGAGTGGTGGTGGTGGTGATGAAGATCATTGAACCTGAAGATCTGTTAATTGAAGCCCGATTCTGAGGTCAGGAGTTCAGAAGAAAATGAAGGTCCATAATTTTAACCTCTATTTCTCTCTGTCTGCTGTATTTTCTGGACCAAACGCTGGTCTTAAAAACCCATCATTTACTCTAAATCGACAGAGCGTCTAGTTGAGTTAACAATCCTGAGACTGCATTTAATAATCTGTCAAAATATTTTTAGTACGACTTTCTCAATCTATGACGCCCTATTATTTCCTATTTTTGTCAGAGTATTATGGCCACTGTAGTAATACTGTACTATACTGTGTTTGGGCTGAGAGGGTGATAGATACTGGGCTCAGTAACATCTACCAGACCTGAAGATACTGAACTGATCGTGGTTGATGCTGAAATCACCAGACTGATGGATGATGGTTCATCATTTTAAATGTTACTAGTTCTCAGGGGCAGCAGTCTCCACCACTGCCACCCAAATCACACTGCTCCATAATGTCAGCCTTCCTGTGGGTGGATTTGAACCTGTAACTTTCTGGACCAGACTCTGCTTCCTTAACCACTGGGCCACTACCGCCAGAAAGTGCATTGTTTTACATATAGTGTAGATGATTTCGTGTCAGTGAATGTCCGTGTTTCTTACAGTCAGAAAAGTATGATACTCTTCATCAACAGATCTTCCAAACTCACTAAACCCACGAACAACCTGTGGCTCAGTGGTTGAGAAGTCAGTGCAGTGATCGTGGGATTAGGGTTTGAATCCCTTCCAGGCCTGGAGAAACTCCACCTTTGACTCTTTGATCCAAGTGACTTTCAGAGGAGGATTAACATTATCAAACACCCTGAGCCTCTGGGAATCGAACCCAGGACTCAGGCATGTTAACCACGACACCCTGGACACTCTGTTGTTTTTATCCTTATTTGATATAAATCCCAGTTTTATGTTATATAATGTAAATTTCTGGTATTGAATAAACAGATGAGTGTTTGTACCACTGTGTTCGTTACAGTCCTGTAGTCGTAGCAACGGCGGCGTGTCAAGAGGAGCAGCTCTTCTCTGTCTCCTCCTCCTCCTCCTCCTCCTCCTCCTCTCTCACTCCCAAACACAAACAAACAGATAAACACGAATCACCTTTCTAAAATATTCTTCCAATAATGTCAAATATTGATGTCTCTGCAGCGCCATCTATGGTAGATTGCATAGTGAGCGCAATTGGCGCAACAGGAATTTAACCCTACAACCTACATAAATACAAATATATTTAAATGAATATATGTAAATAAACCATTCAGTAACCTTATGTAGATATATTTGGTATCATATGTATGTTTCTCCATGCTTGCTATTCAAAAGAAACAAGCAAGTGTCAATTACAGTGCATTATCGCCCCCTACTGTGAAGGAGGGTGAATAGACGGCACTGAGCTGGTTAAAAGAATTCTTCAAAATAAAAGCACTGAAAACGGGTCCACAACCCACTATTTGGGAATCACTGCACTGATACATGCAATTATGTACAGATGCCAGTGTTTTTGTGAGACACGAGGTGCGTTTCACTAGGGGGCGCCAGAGACATTTACGTGAGAAGAAATAAAACGATAAAGCTGTCAACGAATTTCACTTTGACATGGAAATCATCGGTATCGGATATCGGCCAATATAATATCGGACCTTCACACTGATTTCCAGTGAAAATCATTGGTGACATTTTTAGAAGCTTCCACAGATTCATTAAATCTGTAAACCACCGTTAGTGGCTGGAGTCACACACCTGCCCCGTCACCGTCACTCCCCCACCGCCCCCCGGCCCCCGCTGCCTCCGCCTCTCAGTGCATCTTATTACATTATCAAGATGCCAGTGTTGTGTTAATGTTGTGTCATTAGTATCCCGGTCAGGGCTGCAGGAGTCTGGACAGTCACTCCGTACCAACTGTCTCTAGGACCCAGTGTCTTTGGCCCCGAGCCCTCGTAGTTTTTGTTCGGAGCTGAGGGAGACGGAGCTGAGCTCCTTCTCTATCACGATTCACATCGAGCTTCACCACTGAGCCCAGGAGGAGGAGGTGGAGGAGGTGGAGGATGGTGATGATGCTGGAGAGGGCAATTTGAAGCCACCCTCTCCGACAACTGCCATCAGATTTTTATTTTCCTGGTTTTTTTTTTATTTTATTTCCTCTCATCGTCTGTGTTTTTTTAAATTCATTTTTAAAATTACTAAATATTTGGGGGACGTGCAGAGACAGAGACACAGAGACACAGAGCCGGTGGATTTGGCTGCATGGCTGCTGCCTCGGATCGAGGCTCGGTTTGCTGAGCGCGCGCAGCTTTGTTCTCAGGACGCGGCCACACTCTGTGAGTCTGATCCAAACGGAACTTTCCTGCATCTTCGACGTTTGCATCAGCATCAGCATCAGAAGCATCAGCAGCAGGTACTTCCTGAGGTGAGTTCGCTGCACAAACACAAAGGAACCCCGTATTTGATCCAGATTTTGGGGGTATCGATCCGGACCCGAATATTTACCTTCATTATCATTATTTTCTCTACGATATTCCTGGTTTTTCCTCATCAGGAACTGGGTCACTACTCAGTATCGGTTGTTGTGACTTGATCCAATCACGTTGAGTGAGTGGGTGTGAGGGACGTGTCAGTGAATACCAATTAGTCAGTTGCTGTCACCGTCGCCTCCGTGCGGAGGATGGAAGGTTCGAGTGTGTGTGTTTTTCGGGTTCTGTCGAAGCAGCCGAAGGGGGAATCCCCGGGAAAACACGCACACGCACGCACTCACGGGCACACGCACGTCAACGCCAGCATGTCGCGGGTGACATTTAACGACGGTGGCATGTGAAGACTCCTCAGCTGATCGCTCGTTCACGGCAGCGTCTGTTGTGCGGTTGTGTAGGTGGAGGATCCGCCATGTGGAGCAGAGGGAGAGCGCCTCTTCTTCTCTTCTGCCTGCTGCCCCTCACCGCTCTGTGGAAAAGCAGGTGAGTGGCCGTAATGACGGAGGTGCCCGACACAGTCACACACTTTGTCTCATGGGAGAAGGATGACGGACGGGAGTTTTCTTCCTGCGCTGCTATTACAGTTTTACCACAGATGTTTCTAGAATTTTTTTCTCCGGTGGTTTTCTGGAATTTTATTAAAACATCGCCCTGCGGTCATAGATGATAAGAAAACGTTCATTAAATTTTCCCCAAAACATCTTTTAGTATTTAAAACATTGGAGAAAAACCCATTTTGGAGCCGCTGTGACTTTTTTGCTATAGCTCAAATATCGTGTACAATTATAAAGTTATGATGCTAAGCTAATATGCTAGTCTGACGTTGGATAACTCACTCGATAACTTAACTTCAGCGTTTAACAACTAATACATATACTCTACACATTAATTTTTATTTTGATTAATATAACTTACAGAATATGTTAATATTTTAACGGTTCTACAAGTCAATTTACTTTATGTACGTTATTTTAGTTTCAAGTTTTTGCTTTCGCTTTGCTTTTTTGTTTTATTTTAATAAAAATATATTAAAGTAATCAGAGTAAATTAAAACCTTGTTACAATATAATAAAATATTTATATTTATTAGGAGTGTTCGATTAAAGGATAATTTCATCATATCATAAAGATTGGAATGGTTTTTTTCCTCGGATAATGATAATCTGATTACACAATGCTTTGGTTTCGACATATTAACTGCAATTTTAACTTTTTAATCAAAATTTACTGCAATTTACTACTGAGCCAATAGAGACATCTGTTTTGGGGAGTATCTTGGTAACAGTTGATATTGGTATCGGAAAAGTAAGTGCAAATTGAATATCGGCAAAAGTTAATGTTACACGTCCTGAAAAATTATGATTGTAACTTTACATAGTAGGTTTCAATAAACCTAAACATGTCCATTCGCACTCATTGCAACCATTGTTGATTAAATGTCCTGTGTGGCTGAGAAACTACACAGAGACATATGTTTAGATTCTTTAAAATGTATGTTATTAGTTTATATTGAGTATGAGTGCAGTCTGTGATTTTGTCTTACGTTACTATTGTTGTACAGCTGATTGTAGTGATATTGATCTGTTTACCAATAGCTTATCACAGACCTATACTTGTATTGATCAGTACTTTTAAAAGAAACATTTGTTCAACAAACTAACAGGTGACACCTTCGCATATCGATTTTTTTTCCTTCCTTCAACATGGAACTGGTTTTACTGTACAGACGTACAGCTTATTGATCCACAAGCCTCCTATTGTTTGTGGCTTTAACCTTAAAACGTGTCATTGCTTTGTGGCCATATGTATACATTCATCTGACCTTACATGTGATCTGGTGATGTTTCCTTCAGCCGCTGATGCCGTTTGTCTGTTGTTTAGGTCGGTGAACGCTGATGCTACCACCGACTCCCTTAAAGCCAACATCACCGTGTTCACACGGATCCTGGACAACCTCCTGGATGGATACGACAACCGTCTCAGGCCCGGTCTTGGGGGTAGGTTTCATGTGTGGATGTCCACGATGTGAATTATTTAAGTGCATTTATGTAGTCTATTTTTGTGTTGAAGCATCGGTGCTTTAAAGGGATCTTCTAAAGTGAAACATTTTTTCTGGAGTGCTGCTCCTGGAGTACTTTGTCCAAAAATAAACCTGTAGAAACACCAAAAGCACTTCGTATCAGAAATGTTGCAGAGATTTTATATAATAAAATCTCGCTTTACCAACGGTATTAAAACAACAGCCAAAAGATACAAAAATAACTATGTTAATGGTGATTTAGTTTAAAAAAAAGCACTATATTATTCCTGAAATTGATTGAATTGACATTAGTGGCAAACATGTTTAGGGATATTTGATAATACCGACCGATTTTATTAACATTATTAGCATTATGTAGTATCTGTAAGGCATGTTTTTGTGTCTGATAGTAAAAACGCAAGGCCTGGGTTTCTTTGAATGACGTGTGCCATAAAATATATATATACACTAAATAATGTATGTTTTGGGGATAAACTGCTGTATGTTTAAATAATAGTCTCTAGATGGCAGCATTGCAGCTCATTTTCCATTCATACATTCATTTCACCTGTTTATCTTTTACCTCATCTTGGAGGCAGAAGTCTCTCACATTGCATCATACCAACCCCTCATGAACCTTCCTCTTGGTGCTAGAAGCTATAGGCTATAACCAGGACCAATCTTGGCCAGGAGGTGAACCCTGTTGTTTTACACCAATGATAAGGATGTTACCTCTGGCCCAAAGCAAAGGTTACGACTCATGTATTTAATAATAATCAGGGGATTGTATGCAGGATGGGTGACAGTGGTGGCCTAGTGGTTAAGGAAGTGGACTTGGGTCTGCAAGGCTTTAGGCGAATCAGCTGCTAGATTGATCCAAGTGTGCTCTGAGCACAGCACAGTCTCGACCCACATAACTTCCAGTGGAATCTCCAGGAAAGCTCAGTGCAGTGTGATTAGGCTGGTGATGGTAGAGACGGCAGCAACTGATAAGAAGAATGAATGTATGCAGGAAAACATAAACATATTGGATATGGTCTAAAGGTTAATATCAGACATCCTTATAAATGACTAAAACATTTCCCAGTTATTGGCAGTGCACTTTTAAAATATGACAAGATGGAGACATTTATTTTGATAGTAATAATTAAAAACATGTTTTTTGATCAAGGTTCGATTAAAGGCTACATTTTCATCATTCAGCCTTATTCTATTTTTAGGCACCAGATTGAACCACTTAAATCATCAACAGCAGTCACTCACTCAGTTCTTCCTTGGCCTCTTTTCCTCCTCTGTCTCCTCCCTTCTCCCATCAGCATCATTCCATGGCGTCTCGTTTTCATTTGGGCGCTCTTTCCAAAGCACAGCTCCTCCCTTCGGATCTGCTGCCATTTGAATTTCAAATTCTCAGGGCCACGAGCCCAGTCTTGGAGCCGCCATATGGGAAACGGACCTGCCTCACTCTGTCCTGTACAAACACACCAACAAAACAATAATGATGTTGGTTCACCTACTCCTACTGTAGAAAAGCATTAACCGCAGATGGAAGGTGTAGCAGCAGTGTTCATTTTAGGCATTTTATTTAATGTCTTTTTTTCAATCAGTCCAGCTTCATGAAGCAGAGTTTAAACTCCACCATAAATATCAAAACCTTTTACTATTTTTATATCGGTCAGTCATCAAATTTTATTGATCTTTAAGTGCAAAAAAACCCCATAAAATAATGATTTTTGACTATGTGAATGTGAAGATGTTAAAAGCAGACCTTGGGGAAATCTTCCCTCTGAAAAATAAAACATGTAAATAAAACATCACAGAACAAATTAGATGCTTTTATCCCAAGTGCCTGAACGCACCACAGCTACATACATTTTTATTAGACTCATCTCTGGTGAGGCTCCTCACTCAGGGTGTGGAGGTCCTCGCACCACAGAACATGACGTGGTGCGTTTAAAAAAAAAAAAAAAAAAACAGACATCAGATGGAATTTTCCACGTTGTAGACACATTATATCTGAAGATCTCATCTGTGGAAAACCACGTTAACGCTTCCCTGGATTTTAGTTTATAACACGTTTATAATAGCTGTAGAGCAGCATCAGCGCAGCTGAGACTGTGTTCACTCATACATAGCATATATTCATGGACAGGGGATAAATCCCTCTGACAGTTTTTATGGATGAAAGGGTGCGCCATAAAAGAGGAGGCGGAATCTCAATGAAATAAACGATATTAGTATGCTGCGTTCATCGCTGTTTCATCCCAGAATAAATAACACACACAAACATTTGTGTTCCATGTCAACACATTCTGATAGGGAATATTTAAAAACAAAATGTATGTCCCCTCTCCCTGCCCACAATGTCATGCAAACATTCTGTCACCTCAGCATTTTTACCATTATCTCTCTGACTGTTCCTTTTATTGCACATAAAAAATAAAAATACAAATATAAACCACTATTCACTGTCACATTCACACCTGATCAACAGGATCAACTAGTAGCAAACAATTAACCTCTGTTGTCCCTAATATGTTGGATTGAGCCGTAACATTGAAGAGTCCTTCCAAAAAAAATCAATTCACTCAACGAAATAGAACTAACTTCCATTTTTCAAGATAGGATTGTTTCATATTAGTGTTTGCTGGTGACGTCTGGTTTTTTTTAAATTGTCCAAACATTTTCTGAGTTTTGATTCCAATATCTACAGATACCAACACTACATGAGGATGCAGCCAATTATATTGTCCAGCTGATATTATCAAACATTCCTGATTGAAATTCTGAAATATTTTCCTCATGCCGACAACAGAAAAACCAGTATATGAAGTTTTGCAAAATTGTACATTTTATTTGAAAGGGTTTCCAAGCTCCTCTAACCTGTCTATGCTGCCCAAACGTGATACATTGTTGATTGCATGTTGCTAGGTTACCGAGACATTTACGGTAATGGTCTGGTGCAAGCATTTGGAGCATTTGTTGGGTCAGTAAGTGGCCTGCCGTCCAGTATTTGGACAGGTGAAGACAAAAATGCCGGTTGTAGCCATAGAAGTTGTTGTGTAGTAAGCTGTAGTGCAGTACAGCTGATTCTGGAGTTGTTACTGAGACACGTTGGTTCTCCAGCCTCCACAGCCCCTGTATCACTCTGCTAGGCGTGTTACGATATTACACTCGCTGCAAATCAAATGTTGAAGATGGAGAAGATGAATCTAGGGCAGGGGTTTCTCAAGATGAACCCTCATGTACCCTTGAGGCTACTAGAAGGTTTCAGAGGAGGAGGAAGAGAGAACTCCAGTAATTGTTTCCACAGTGAATGAACTGCTGTGTGGGTTTATGCTGCACATCTCTGCTCGACTTATTTATAGCAAATGCAATATAACCACAGCCATTTGATAGCTAAATAGGCCCAGTGCTCTCAGAAGAAAAGACCAGCTCATTTTCTCTAAGGCTCAGCCTGTAATGTCACCAGTGAGGACGCCATTGTTATTCTTACTGCTCTAATCCTGCGTTTGGTTTTCGTCAAGTGTTTTTGCATCACCATCATGAGGCTGCTAATGTAGAAACACCAGACTTTTGTTTGTTTGTTTGTTGACTGCTGGTTGTTCTTGAAGTCAGTCAGTGGAAACAGAACTGAACACACTGAGAAAAAAAACCTGGATTTGTAAAGTATTTATGAACAGTTCTTATGAAATGAGGACAAAAAATACGATGCCTGGGGCTTACAGTAGAACACAGTGATTAGAATAAATTGCATAACATGGAGAGGAGAATGTCACAGTAACCTATAGAAAAAATACATTGAAAGATTTATATATATATAGTGCTTAAGCTCTAAAACGTTTATATTGAGCTCACATAAAACATAAATTTTTATAACATTTCTTTGTTTTTACCTTTTTTAAGATCAAGTACCAGGTCAATAATTTGACCACAGTTATTTAACACAAGTATTGCTGTTGCAAATACTTTTTTTTTTTTTCAAGATTATGTTATCGCTTTGATTTCTCTAATGTTTCAACTCAAAATCAGCGCAATTATATTTACATAATATGTAAAGAAGTACCAGATAATATTTGTCTATATCGTCTCAAGAGCCACACTATGGGTCATTGTTTACTTACCGATGAGATGGTAGAAAAAAAAGAATTTTTCTTTAACTCTTACAGGGTATATTTCTATCCACACTCTCTATATATTGACAGAATTTAAAAATATTTGTTGGTTGTTCTGCAGGATTTAACAAAAGTGCAACAGTTGAAATGGATTTTTTAGACTGAACCTCCCACCTGTTTCACTCTGTGCTGCTTGGCCAGTGTTCTGCACCACTCCACAGCTCAGCTATATATTTATAAATGAAATATGGAACAAATATAAAAATGGAGTATATAAATATATTAACAAGCTAAAGTGCAGTAGTTTGTCCGGTGAGATAAACATGTGTTTCTGGCATTCACTGAATCATGTGATGATAAGTGATGACTGATGCGGCCTGTCTTGTGGACCATGGTTAATTGCTCAGTCATAAACTGTGGTGTTTTGTGAGTCCTGAAAAAGGAGAAAAGCTGCAGTGAGTCAGAGTGAGTGACATCACTTCAGGGAGATGGAGTTTTCTCTTTTTTTTTTTTTTTCCTTTTTTTTCTTTTTGGGTCAGGGCTGATTTTTGGTATTTTGATTCTGTCAGTCATGTGTTTTAATAGCTACAATTATAATTAACCATCTGCAGAGGCTCTTCTGCTGATTGCTGCAACAGGAGGATGATTAGAGAAGGTGTCTGACAGGTTTTACTTCTCTCCCAAACCCCCACCCAGCTGGGAAGTTTAAGGACGAGACGCGACAGAGGGCGAAAAGAAGGATGAGAGTGAAACAGGTGGGAGATTGAAGAGAAAAGGTGTAGAAATGGTGAAGTCAGATTTGCACAGATAAATAAATAGATAAATAAATATAACCAGGTCGGGGTTTATTGGAGCATAGAATATATTGGCAAAAAGTCAATGTCTGACTTTCAACTTTTAAGTATGTCTGCGTCAGTGGACACAGACGGTGTAATATATGGAGGTGAGAGTCAGGGCTGATGTCACAGAAGGAGGAGTCATTATGGTTTGAACATGTGCTGACAGTGGACAGGGTAGTGGACATGTTGGACCCAAAGGATAATGGAGATGGAGCTGCCAAGAGGAATGGAGGAAGACTCCAGAGACGATCAATGGCTCAGTGGGGATGGACATTAAGATGATTGGTCGAAGGGTGGAGGAGAAAATCGAGTGAACAAGAGAGAGGAAGTAAAAAGAACAATAAACATATTGTATTGTTCATAGCACTGGCTGCAATTGATTTCAGATTCTGGTCTGTGTTGTGTAAAAAATCTTTAACTAAGGAACAACTAAAAGTCATTTACTGTTATTACAATAAAAACATTGTGTAACTTCAAAATACTGCACCTCAGAATATGATCTTACACAAAACATCCAAACAGTGACAGTGTGATTTGATGCTGATAATTTCAAATTTGTTTTTGGTTTGACTGTAGGTCTCGTCATACTTTGGACTTCTTCTTGTCCTTTCGTCTTGTCCTTTTTTCAGGGGTTGCCACAGCGAGTCAACAATTTCCATGTAACCCTATTTTCTACCTGGTAGCTCCATCTCTAGGATCATTCTTCTACCAATGTGTCCACTGTCCCTCCTCTGAACATGTCCAAACCATCTCAATCTGTCTTCTCTAGCTTTTTCCCCAAACCTTCCTGTCTTTGTTGTCCCTCCAATCACCTCTTTACTGACGCTGTCCATCCTTGTCCCTCCTCAGAGACAAGGAATCCTCAGCATCTTCAGCCCCTTTGTCTTCAACCAACAGTAGTCCAATTTCCAACAGAACCGTGTAGGTCCTGTCGTTGGAAATCATTTTGTTGTCTCGCATCTTTAATTTGGCCAAAGTTTTACGCCTGTCCTTCCTGACACAACCCTCACCATTTATCTGGGCTTGGGACCGGCACTAAATAAAAGAACACTGGCTTGTGCCCCCTAGTGTCTGATTTATCATTCCCTCTAAAACAAGACGGAGAAAACCAAAGCCCGATCACTGCTTTCACTTAAAAGCGTTCTGAACAAACACATCCCATCATCCCATCATACTGTACAGAGATGCTGCTGCTGATGCTGCTGTTACCTCTTACTTAACACCAGCATATAAATAAAAAAACACTTCCATGATACGTCTGTTTAGAAGGATGTGATCAGGAGCCAGACCTTTTATTCAGGATTAATGATGCCTTCAGATCGTTCGTGAGACGTTGTTTGTTCTGTTTCAGGGAGAGTCACATGAAAGCTTTTGGAGTCAGCTGAGCGTGAGGGTTAGAGCTTCAGTTATTATTAAAAGAGACAAAGTGTAGAAAAGGCAAATGGACCCAGTGCTGATGCCCCGACGCTGCTGCTGCTGCTGCTGCTGCACATTACCGCATGAAAAAAAAACAAACAACCTACGTTTGAGGCTTCGCTTTTTATATCTTTCATGTTGCGCTGAGCATTAAGGGCAGGTTTTTACACTTTTGATCTTCGCTCACATGTGAGAGCAGCTGATTTCATATTTATTCAAGGACTAACAGTACAGTACAGTACAGTAAACAGCTGTGATCACAGACCAAAAATGGAAGAAACAGAATTGAACCTTAGAGTCATTTTAATTCAGATCAATAATTCAGTTGAGTTTAGAACCTTCAACATGAGTGACATTTAAATCAGATCAAACATTTTGGTCCAAACCTGAATGAAAATCTGTGTCCAGTTGTTGATGTTTGGACTTGGACTCTTGGAAAAGTTGAAAATATATTTTATCTCCAAAGTGGAAACTCAACCTGTCTTTATGGTCTGTCAGTGACACATTACTTCATGTCTTCAACCGTGTTCTGATGTGCAGGGGTCAAGGTTGAGTTTTTCAAATTTTTTTTGTTTGTTGCTTTTGTCTTCAGACAGAGTAACGGAGGTCAAGACCAACATCTTCGTCACCAGCTTTGGACCCGTCTCTGACACAGACATGGTGAGGACTTTATTTATACACTTTAATTTTTATCAATCAACACATTTTTATCATTTTAACATTTCTAAATAAATTACCCTCAAAACAAAAAAACTTTTGATTGTTTTTTTCCACCTTCGTGATTATAAATGCAGTTCAAATAAACCTTAGTGTTTCCCATTTTTTTGCATTCCCCACTAGAAAGACACACTTCTGATCTTCAAAGAAAACATTTATTAAATGTAAATGATTGAATTTTACTAAATCTCAGTCTTTTAAGTTGAAAAAGAAACTCCTAAAGATCTTCTTGCAAGGGTTTGTGATATTTGGACAGCTGCCTGTAACCTGCCTGCTCCTCTCCTCAGGAGTACACCATCGATGTTTTTTTTCGACAAAGCTGGAAGGACGAGAGGTTAAAGTTCCATGGACCCATGGAAACATTGCCGCTCAACAACCTGATGGCCAGTAAGATCTGGACGCCGGACACTTTCTTCCACAACGGCAAAAAGTCAGTGGCCCATAACATGACGATGCCCAACAAGCTGTTGAGAATCAAGGATGATGGAACGCTGCTGTACACCATGAGGTAAGATGTCTTTGTCTTAGCGCCCTCTGAGGTTATGTTGGGTATTGCACTTTGCTACCTCACTATTTTCAACTCAAGTTAATGGTGTTTTTGCAGTGAAAAAAACACATATTAGAATTATAATTTATCCATTTTGGACTGAAGGATTTTTTTTTAGTTTCTTGCAAGGGAACATTATAACAAGTCTTGGTTTTTATGCAATAGATTTAACACATGATTCTCCGATGACTGAATGCGTGGACATGAATATTTAGTGAAGTCTGTTTGCTCACAGATTCCAATCCCCCGGCTTAGCTCAGCTAATTGCTAGTTTACGGTGGCTTTTGGTGACATCACAGTTGTATGTTGTCTACATGATTACATCTGATCGATTGCAAGGCAAACAGTTGTGGTTTAACGTACACAATAATCATTAATTCTGCATTAATGAGATCAGAGTCATGGATTCGTTTGTTCCAGGTGTTTCTGTGATTCAGTTCAGGTCAAGGAAAAAAAAGGCGGACTAAGAAAAGAAATAAATACTGACATGTTGACTTTGTGGTTGAATAATAGAACGCTGCCTAATACGCAAACATGGTCTGTGTCGGTCTCAGCTGTGTCTTGTTTGCTTTGCTCTGTTGATCACAGTTGAAGTCCAAGCCATCACAGATGGAAGATGTAAAAAAAAAAAAAACAAATAATGCTTTTCATCCAGCATAATGCAAATGTTTATGGTTGTTGTACACGTTTATTTTACCCACCCTTCTTTTGCACCGTAAAGATTTTATTTATATTATTAACCTAACCTGAATTATTTTTGCACTATCCTTATTTTTTAATTATTAGTCACTTTTTTATGCTTTCTGGTTTTACATATTTGCTGCATCTCTCTGGACGCAGGTTAACGGTACATGCTGAGTGTCCGATGCATCTTGAGGATTTCCCCATGGACTTTCACTCTTGTCCACTAAAATTTGGCAGCTGTGAGTAGCATTTGTGATTTTTGTTTGTGTAGTTAGTTCTACTCACTGGTTCAGAGAAACCGAGAACCAGGTGAAGCTTTAGTGACTGAATACACTGCTCTGTTTGTCCTGTGTTTTGTGTGAAAATATGTATTTTTAAAAAATAAATGATCTAAAATGATCTAAAATCACTGTTATGGGAGTGGAGGTGATTAATTCCACAATGTTTCCTTTTGTTTCAATCAAAGATGCCTACACGGTGTCAGAGGTCACCTATTCTTGGACCCGGAATGCGTCAGACTCTGTGGTCGTGGAAGAAGAAAGCTCTCGTCTTAACCAGTATGACCTGGTTGGAAAAACGGCCGGACAAGAAACAATCAAGTCCAGTACAGGTAGGTGGTCGCTCCACCTTTTCAACCTAAAAAACTCTTTTTAACTCCCCACCCAAAAACACAATTCTGTGTTTTCTTGGGCGGATGGTAGAAGTTCTTCTCCACCTACATGGTGCAGGAGGCAGATTCACCTCTCCAAAAACAACTGAAGTGCCTGGTTTATTCCTGACTTGCAGTCAAATATTTCTTCCCAGTTCTTCTCCTTGACAGAGATAGAACTAAACACTGCACTCTGACACTGATGTAAACTGAATGTCCTGCTTTTCCTCTCTTTGGTTTTTCCTGTATTTAGCGTAGCCTGGGGACCGGGCGTCTTCAGACGCCGCTCTCACTCTGTGATGCCTTTAAAATAGGTGTTAAACACCAAGCAGTGATTCTGATGCATAACTAATTGTAAGTGTGCAGCTCTGTTGGAGGTGAGACACTAATAGAGGATCTTCAGGACAAATAAACAGCAGCTGTGGTCCTCGGTGACTCCAACACACAGAACTGTCTCACACACAAGTGCAGTGATGCAGGAAAATCTGCTCTGTGCGCAGGAAGGGAAAGACTTGGTGTGCAGTTAAAGTGGGACAATTCATTATGTGGTGATTCCTACAGCAGCAGAGAGAACTCATTAGTGAACAGGAAAATTAACTTGGGTCCTGACGTCTACAGATGGATCCAAAGAAAAGGCAACAGATGTAAAGCTGCAGCAGAGGAGGAATATAATCCTTCAGTAACAAAACAGAAGAAGGGCAGGGTTCCCCAAGGTTCAACAATATTTCAGAATATATTCAATACAAACAAAATATGAATCTTTTAAATCTAATATAATATAATATAAACTAAATAAAGTAAAACATATGGCTCGTGGGCCAAAATCAGCCAGGTGGCAGGGGTTCAAACTTGATTTGGATTTTGTCTTTACCATATTTTATTAAATATCAGGATGTGCTTCAAACATACTATTTTTTTGGGCAATTCTGTTATTTTTCTATTAGTCCATTGTAGACACGTAATCTGAACTAAAATGAGTTGACACCTCTGATCTAAACCTTTAGTTCCTGCAGTTTTCTGCACGTAGACATTCTTCAAACAGTAGGGTCGTAGTTCTCCATTTTATGGCCTTGGGCAGTTTCCATCTTCTCCACCTTGATGCGTCAGCCCAGTAGATCAGAGCACTAACTAATTCTAGGAGCTGATTGTTCTAGAAAGAGCCGTAAAAGCCCTGGTAAACCATCGGAGAACACAATCTCCCGTCGATGTTTTCTCCTTATCTGGAGATCTGTCTGAGATCAACGCTCAAAGACTGAGGGCCTTGAATGTGGCTGTGACTGTATTGATTGTAAACCCCCGTACTCCGTGATGAGGGGGGCGCGTGGCAGGCGTGTAGCAACAGTTTCTATTAACAGCCTCAGCCACCTCCTGCTTATGAGAAGAAAGGCGCTCTATCCAAGAAAATCAGCTGTCAACTTACACTTCTTTATACAGGAATAACAAGCGCAGCGTCTTTAACGCGCTGTGAATATGGAAGGGGAACAGCTGAGCTACAGAGGGAGACGTAACGAGGCCCATAAATAGAAGCCACACATCTCAAAATGCAAAACACACTAACACAGATGCTTGAACGGGGTCAGATTGGTGACGTGCGCACGCCGCACGCCGCCTGAGTGTTTGCTTAAGGATGAGAGAGCGACTCCATGGCAATTCAGGAATTGAACGGTGGTGGGAAAAGAAGAAGAAGAAGAAGAAGAGACCAGAGAGTGACTGAAAGAAATGTAATAAGTCGTCTTTGTCAGAGAAGAGATTTTCTAATCAGTGCATAAATGAACAGGCAGCAGCTGGAAGGGAGTTGAGGAGGCGGGGGGAGGTGGAGGGAGGCGCTCGCTCACTGCTCTTCTGTTCTGGAGGAAAATTTCTTTTCTTTTTAAATAACTACCAAGGTGACTGTAAAGCCAGTCTGGATCACACTTGACATGATATTTTTAGCAGCACTTGAAGTGAGACAGCTGTGCTACGGCTGCTGCGTGTTTGAAGGAAACGTGCTTTGCTTCGTCTGATGTTCATTCTCTCCGTGGCTGTTGTCGACATGGTTTCCCGCTCAGACGCTCTTTCCTGCTGCGGTAACACAGAATTAAACATGCAGCGCGGCAACAAATATCAGGCAGCTACCTTTGCAAATAACACCCTGGTGGTTGTTCACTGTGAAATAAATGCCCTCCAGGGGGCATGCAAACAGAGCTGAGTTGAAGCGGATGGTGGAGGTGGAGGTGTGGAGTGGAGCAGCAGCATTAGCAACAGCTACACGTCAGCACACAAGTGACTGTTGATGTGTAGCCTCAGCACCATTAATTGCTGCAGATATGGTCAGATTTCTGCCACACCATAGGGGGCAGTATTGTTCAGAAGAGGTGTAAATAACATCATTTTTTGTCATTAATTCATGTTAGATCTCACCATGTTTGCATATTATTTAAGAACAATTAGTTGTTTTTTCTCAGTTTTGTCTTCCACCAGTGAAAACCTGATAACCTAATGGCTGTGTTTGCCAAATAATCAGTGCCCATCCTAAGTATTTATGGAGAAAAATAGGTGTATGTCAAAATAAAAGTCACTAGATGGCAGCATTGCATCTTATTCAATTAATCTCATACTGATCTGGTTTGTACCAATAAATAAACAAATATTACCTGACCTCTGTAGGTAGGGATTGGTATTGGAATCTGAAATGAAGTGTTAAGTGACAATATCAGCACAACGGATAACAAATAGTCAATTTTGGACATTGGACATTGAAGGTTGCCTTGTTATTTCTGCTTAATTTTATTCATGGATGTTCAATGAAGTTGGCCAAACGTTCAACTAATATTGCTTGTAATTTTATCAAATTAAAATATGAATTCATTACGATTTCACTTCTGTATCACTGCTTGATAAAGTATTCAAAATTGAACGTATCACCTTGAAAACTAACTTCACAGCTGCGTCCCTGAGCGCCGCAGCCCCTCCCTACAGGTATCAATTACCAGTTTACGGTCTTTCCCCAGTGGCAGCCTGGTAGTACCAGGGGAATCCCAGCATCGGTTTCATTGAGTGAGAATATCCTTTCATGGACTAAATGCCCCCATATCTGGGTTAAGTGCAGCGTGATGCTCCAGTAGGAGGCGTCACGGCTGCCAGTTACTGCTGCTTTCGTTATCGCCGTGATCTGCGTCGTCTGATTGGTCGACTTCAAATTAATCATTCATTACCAGTGTGTCAGTGTTTGATGTAAGCAGCGTACTTGCTAACTAGGTCATTTGGCACAAACATGCTCCAGAGCTTCACATAGGGACGAGGCACGCATTTGGCAAGAGCCAGGAAGTGCAACTGAATGGAAGTCATAAGAGTGACATTTTTTTTTTTTTACAATTTTAATCTGTTAAAAAACTATAAAAATATATCATTATTTTGGCCTTAATCTCCCATATTCACTGCTCTGTAGAGTCTGTCCCAAAACTATTAACAAATATCTGCAGCCTTTAGGTTCTGAGACATTAAATAAACATTATAAATAAATGGTATTAACCAGGGCAATATAGGTCTGTGGATACAGTAAATAATGTGAAAGTCTGTGCTGATTTTATTATATCTTTATGGGTGAAAAGGAATGAGTGTCGGTGAAAACAAGAGGCCTGTAGGACTGAAGTAAATCATCCTCACATAATGTAACTGTATCATCTTTGCTTAATCATTCATCCGTCTTCAACTGCTTATCTAGTCAAGAGTCCTGGAGGGAAGTGGCTCTAATCCCAGCTGACACCCAGTCCAAAAGCAGGGAACAGTCGGGGATGAGGTTAAAAGTTTATCTCCGGGAGGCTGTGCAGAGACAACAACCGTTCACAGTGTTGGTTACAGCTACTGTAGTGTCAATGTAGAATAAACTGACAAAATAGACAAAAATACCAGTCAGTGATGGGTCAGTTAGTCAACACGTGGATTGGTTTGAACAGGGTTGGTCTAGTCCTGGTCTTGGACATTACATTATTATATTTTGGCCCAATAATCTGGGTCTGACAATATCATCCAACATCCTTGGTTCTTTGTTTATTTCTCTTCAGCTTCAGATGAATTTCCATGGAAGACGATCAGCCTGGTGTACAATATCCCAGGTTGTGGTCAGAGCTCTGTCTGTGATTCTTCTCTGTGGTGTCCTACAGTCTAATGGCTGATGGCACAAAGGAACATCTCCCCCCAAAGTGCTCAAAGGCCTGTGGCTAAAAAGTGTTTGGTGGTTGAACGTGGTCCTGAGCTTCCTCAGCCCAGAGGGGATGAAGACAGTCCTGCTAATGGCTTTTACCCCTGCTCTGATCTGTGTGGTAATTCTGCCTCCATGCTGCCCCGCTCCATCTCTGCCACACAGCTAAAGCCATCATCTCAAGGCTTTCTTTATTCTGGTGAACAACATGATTATCTGGCAGAGTGGTTTGCTAAAATTAGAACATATTCTTCAGCACAGCGCCATTGATGTCCCTCTGGTGGACATCGTACTCTGGTATCGTCTCAAACCATTCTTTCTTTTTTAAGAGGTTGGTTAAGGTTGTTTTTTTTTTCTTCCTGAAAATTGAAAATAAATGCAGGACCAACCATAAAAGGTTTATTTTTCTCCTAATGGATTTGAAAGCGTCTTTTCTGTGATGCTCTGCCCCCTGTTGGACAGTTAACTGTACATCAGGCTTGGAAAAACAAGAGGAATTCTACATTGTTAGGAAGAAATCTTTTACCCTCCGTCTTTTGAAGACGTGTCACATTACCATGCTGGTGCTTTAATTACTGTCAGTGCTGAAAGTGATGGCATCCATAGCTCTCCTGAGAACATTCAGACACATCTTATAAATTCCTGGCTCAGTTCTCCTCCATCCTCAACACAGACCTGCTTGGAAATTAGATTACAGAAAACACGGAGCTGCAGCGAGAGCTGAGAGTCGTCGTCTTTGTTCCTTTTAATTCCAGTGTTTGTGCCTTAAGTGCATAGATATGTGTTGTTGCAGCAAGAGCATTAGCCTCCACATGAAAACCATTACACAGACATATGAAAAAAGAGGAAATACAAGAAAAATGTTTAGGATTAGATCTGGCCAGTGTCATCACCATCATGGACTTCCCTGTCACCCAACGGCGTCGTCTTCACGGTACTCATTTTAACATCTCTGCACACGAGCTGCGTCTCCTTGTTGGGTTGCCATGGGTTACACACGGTTTTCTTCTTCTGGTGTCTAATCTTGGCTTCTCTTTGAGATCCAGTATTTTCCATTTGGCCTGCCTGCCTCTGCAGCAGTGGCTCAGTTTGATGGCCTTGTCAGCTTTGTCACTGGCCAGGAAATCATCACGTCTGCTGTGGCTCATACGGCTGGATTTTAATAACCAATCTGAGGCTGGAGGCTGTTACACACAGCCTTTGACGGTGTAGGCAAGCTGCTGTGAACCATGGACCGAAATATGTTTTACACCACATCTGTGTTTCTCAACACCATCACCCCTCGATGACAAGCTGCTACCCAAGAAAACTCACCAGTCGAATTGAATGTGAATTAAATGAAGGAAAAGGTGGTGATAAATGTTCAATGTGTCCGTTTCTGTGGTTTTTCAAAGTAAAGGCCTCAGTTCTCCTTGAGAGAATATACTCTGCTGCTTCTTAATAATTTAGTTAACTGTTGGTTTAAGAGAAAATTAAAGGGTTTTAAGTGCACCTTATGGTCAGGAAATATGGTAGACACACACACACACACACACATATAAATGTAACGCTCCGACCTTCTCTGTCTCCTCAGGTGAATACACTGTGATGACGGCTCATTTTCATCTGAAGAGGAAGATCGGATACTTCGTCATCCAGACGTATCTCCCGTGCATCATGACCGTCATTCTTTCTCAAGTGTCTTTCTGGTTGAACAGAGAATCGGTACCAGCCAGGACTGTGTTTGGTGAGTACTGTTGAATAGAACACATTGCTTCCTTTTCTTTAATGGGCCGTATTAATATGGTGTGTGGCACTGAGGTGGGATCCTATTGAAACAGCTGTATTCCCAGCGGTAGCCGTGTTATTTCAGCCGCTCTCATGAATGTGTGGCGTCAGCACAGGGAACTGAGCGGGGAATTCATCCCAGCCTTTGTCAGTGTGGAGGGTGAACACGGTGAATGGCTGGAATTTGAAGATAACAGATGTGTGCGGGGGAATAACTGAATGAAGAACAAAGATCCCTGTAGTCCCATTAGACGAGCTGCTTTAAGACACCTAGGAAAGTCTCCTGGAACAAACGACTGTAGAGGAGGAGCAGGAATTAAACCTCAACACTTTAATACTGACGAGGATTCAAGGACTCTTCATTCTCAAACACATGATTCTCTTGTCTCCTAAAAGACACTGGTACTAAAAGCTTCTCATGTTGGGAAGCAAATGTTTCAGGGCAAGTTCAATGAACACAAAAATGTCATGGAAGTGTTTTGGTTGACTGCCCTCTGTTGACACTCATCCATAAATGCAGCCTTTTTAACTTGTATACAGTATCTTCTCTCTATCACGCCTCTATTTTCTCTAAGTGCATCGTGGACTTTTTTCTAAAATTCCAATCCCATGGGAGATTAACTATATATTGCAAGATTTTACAGGTTTTTTTTATTTTAATATTTTGTTATACTTCCTGTGTGTGGATATTTGTTATATTTTCATTATTATTTATTCACGATGTATACCTTTATTTATAAAAAACATTTTCTAACCTTAAAAAAGAAAAAATGTAAGAAAAAAATAAACAAATGAAGCCCTGGGAGCTCTGTTCACCTGGAGGACTTTAACACTTTAGTGTTCATGCTTTTCTGTTCTTTTCTCTGATTGGCCCATACATCAAAGACACCTCGTGTCTGTCCCACTGTCTTTCCTTATGTCTGTCCCTCACTTTCCACTCTGCTCTGCTCCCTTATCTCTGTGAAGTTTTTTACTTGTGTAATAAATAAGTCCATCCTTATTTACGGCCGTACGATATCTCTGCAACGCTGCTGCAGCTGACGGTTAACAGCCTTTGTTTACACTGGTAGTCAACTGTGTCCTAACAGTGTGATGAAATGTCCCTCTCCTCTGTCATGTCCAGGTGTGACCACCGTCCTGACTATGACCACTCTCAGTATTAGTGCCAGGAACTCCCTCCCTAAGGTGGCCTACGCCACTGCCATGGACTGGTTCATCGCCGTCTGCTACGCCTTCGTCTTCTCGGCTTTGATCGAGTTCGCCACAGTCAACTACTTCACGAAGCGCGGCTGGGCTTGGGATGGAAAGAGCGTGGTGAACGACAAGGTACTGACAATCACAGACACAGGAGGATCCTGGAGTCTTTTCCAACATTGAGTTAATTATTAACTATTGACAGTAATATTTCAGTAAGTCTGCACAGGCGCACAGTCACAGTCATGTCATGTATAATAATGTGTGGCAGCTTTGTCCTTTTTTTTCAATATTTTCCATCCTTGTTTAATCTATAAAAACCCAAACCATCTGTCGACCGTCACGTTTCTATACGGTGCTATAATGCTCTATAGTTTATCTATACGTCTGATGTTGACGCCGCTGCAGTGTCAGCTGCATGTTTTACCGTGAACAGCTGTGACACTGTAGATGTCACAGTCAGACACGCTGTTTGGATGGTGGAGCTGAGCTGACAGCCCATAATGAGCAAAAGAAAAAAAACATCTGCTTTTCCCTTGTTTGGCTCCTAAGAAAACTAATTATATTTGTGCTGCTGCGATGCAGCCACCGCCTCTCAAACAAACCAGTGTTGGATACAGACAAAGGTCAAGTGTGACTGCACAGCAGAGAAATGAGTCACGCCTGGTCACTTCCACTGTGGAGGCAGCAGAACAAAGATTGTCATCATTGTATAGACGGAGGAGAAAGACTCGGGTGGGGAGTTCTGCCTCCATGTCCTGATTACAAATACAGGAACTACACTTGGCCGCACAGTGGGGGGCGGCGGTTGGTGATGTTGCCTTACAACAAGATCGTCCCTGGTTGAAGCCCCAGCAGGAACTGCCTGCCAGTGTCACCTCTTTACATCACAACTCTATTTTTTTATTTGATCTTTGGGAAAGGTTTTTCCGGCCCACCAAGCTTTTCCAAATATTGTTAATTTATACTATCATTATATTTTCGCCCTTCCCTGCAATTCTTACATTTCCCAGTAGATGGCATTAGAAAGGACTAAAAGCAATTGTAAGAAGCTTGAAGAAAATAATACAACAATTATCTTGACTCTACTTTTTCCCCATCTTGAAACACAACTACATCGGTAGGAGTGAGATGAAGTGTAATTGAAGATCTGTGTCAATAACCTTTACAGTCGCTCAGTGACATCACTGTGGTTTTTTTCTCCAGAGAAAAGAACGAGCCTCCGTGGCCAAGAAGAACAACGCCTACGCTGTAGCCGTGGCCAACTATGCGCCCAACATCACCAAGGACTCCGGCACACTTCCCACCATTGCCAAGGGGGGCGCCACAGACCCCAACAAAGCCAAATTGGACGGCAAAGCACAAGACGCCAAGAAGACGTTCAACAGCGTGAGCAAAATTGACAGGATGTCACGGATTCTGTTTCCTGTTCTTTTCGGCAGCTTTAACCTGGTTTACTGGGCCACGTACCTGAACAGAGAGCCGGTCATAAAGGACATGGTTCCCTCCAACTGAGCGCCCGCCGCAGTGGGTGGAGCCAAACAAATACCTCTAGTAACTGTGTACAAACAAACCTTTGCAGAGTCAAGTCCTGGATTGCTGTGTGATCCTCTAACTCCTCCTGTTTTCTACACCGTCTGCAGCACTTTTGAGACGCCGGGATTTTTGTAAATGTGTACGTATATTTATATTACATGGTTTCATGGTGACGCGTAGTGTGAAAAATTTTCGATACGGTGCTTATTTCCTAAGAATTGTGTTTCCGGTGAACAGTAACTGTGTGGCCACTGTGGATCAACATGAGAAGAAAAGAAAAACACAAACACACACTTCTTTTCTTTTTGGGCTGCTCACTGCCAACTGTCTGCTACTACTGTGTGTTTTCTTAAGAGTGAAAGAGACTTTCTATATTATATTTATTCACGTCTCAGCCAACTAAGAGTGGCTTTTTTTTGTCCAAGCCGAAGCAAAAACACATTGTATTATATTGTTGGAGTGTTGAAGTTGTTTTTATGATTTATGACTACAGATATGGGCCTGGAATCGAACACTGACCTCCAGAGGTACTGAGCTACTGGAAACTGAAGGCTATGAAGACTGGAAAAAAAATAAGGAATAAACTATAAAAAAAATTATCAGTTGCTTTTCAGGAGGGTGAAAAAATACCTTAAAATGAAAGTGAATTATTGTGACACAGCACAATATAATCTGCCTTAAACCCACAAAAGTATCAGACATTCCGTTATATTTTTATTCTTTTAAATAATATTAATAATCAAACCATATTCATTATATTGTATGGCAAATAGTTATGTTTTTAAAAAGGTTTATTTATTATCTTTATTAATCAAAATTTGCTGGAATCACATGTAAGTTCCTGGTCTGTTAACCCCATATTTTGGGGGAAAACATTTGCTTTTTTAAATTTTTTTAATTGGTTGATATTAAAGTTAAATTAAGTGTTTGGACAATATTGGATTTTGTCAGAAGTGAAACATTTCGTTCTATTGAAAATCATTGTTCAACCCATTGGTTTGTTGGTTTATCATTAGTGGTGAGGCCTGTAGAGGTCAGTGTTGAGTCGATATAGGTGCATTTGTAGAGTGCAGCAGAAATCTGTGGTGTCTCTGTGTAACTGACTTTGTTTTGCGTCAGTGTCTGTCCGTCCTACATGTAAAATGTGTGAACTGCTGTGAAAAACACCCGACCGTCCTCTGTCCTCTGTCCTCTGTCCTCTGACATGGAATGTCATCACTGTAGACCTACAGTACACAACACTGTCATTACACGAAAGCTGTGCTGCTGCTGCTGTGCAAACTGAACCGTGGGACTAATTCCAAAGCCATACCTTACGTCTTATCAGCGACGAGCCGCTGCACAGTGTGTGTGGGTTTGTGTGTCTTCTCTCAGCGTCCAGACCTAAATTGCCTGTAGATGGGAATCTTGGCGTGAATGGTTGTTTGTCTCCGAGTGTCGGCCTTCTGATTGGCCCGTGACCTATCCAGGATGCACTCTATATCCTCCCGCCTCATGTCAGCGGGAATTGGTTGCAGCCTTTGCCGTGACCCTTGAAACACGACGTTAACGCTGTAGATAATAGAGAGATGGAATGAATAAACCCTGCGTTACTGTTTCAGTCTGTCCTGTGATAAACCAATCATTTCAGCCCCATATCAGTAGACATAAGATTATTTTCTTTCCAAAATTTTATTTTTCTGCTGCACACGTGTGTATTAACTTAATACAGCTTTTTATCGTTAACTCAAACTTTGCATGAAGATTAAAAAAATACAGTTTTCTTTATTCATTCATGTGTCACAGGAATTGTGTGGTTGCATACAGAACACTTCTTTTTACTTCAGTCCTATATCCAGCATCCTGATATAATATCAAACATTCCAGTTACAATGATTGTTCACGAGGTGGATGCTTGATTCAGTGCACACTTTCTAATAAAACCACATTATTGCCATTGGCTCTTTGTTGGTTTGTTCATTGAAGCCAAAATTGGAGAAGAGTTAAGATTGTTTGTGTGTTTTGAGAAGAATTACATGTCGAGCAGTGGTTTAGAGGGTGGACAGATACATATGGTGGTTCCTCAGGATACCTGTGACTCTAAAACTGAGTTTCCAAAATTCCCAGTCAGCAACATTACAACTGTTCATCTGAGCTCCTCCTCTACATCTGATCCCAGGTCAGCCATCAGCTTCGTCCTTTGTCTCACTCTCGAGAGTGACAAAGTTTAACACTAGAACGACTAGAAAGTGGTTTGACGTTTGTCCACGACTGGAGGACCTCTCAGAACCTGAGCTCTGATGAATAGAAAAGAGCGCTTTCAGAGGAGGAGACGTCTGAGTGAAGTATCTCCAACCCTCCAACACACTCATTCTCCAACCTAAGGTTAATTAACCCATTTCATAACAATAATATGATATATTTATACATTTTATATTTTTACAATAATATGTTATTTTAACTATAACTATATTATATCATCAAAATATTTGTTTATATTTATGTTGGAGTTGATAAAAGGGGAATTTTTATTTTATTATTTTATTTATTATTATATTTTTGCAGGGCTAGCACAAATTCACTGGTTTTAGTTGCTTTTAATGAGGAAATGTATTTAACTTGTATGTAAATGGAATTGACTTCTCAATATTGGCAAAATGTGGATCATGCTTCCTTGGTGCACAGTGTTATTACAATCTCATTGTTGCTTGGAGAACTGCTCCTGACCCTACTGTAGGTTTTTACTATAACAGACACGTAATTTACAGCAGCTCGTGCAGATAATAAGACCATGAAGGATGCAGCCTTTTCTCAGCAGGAGAAGGTGCCGCTCAGCTGCTCAAGACAGGAAAAGAATGTCGCTAAGACCAGACTGTGATGAAAAACTCACCCAGGTTTGATTTTCCATCCTGGTCTTTCCATCACTCCAGTGTAAGGTCGGTTTTTCTCTGTGGTTGCTGATTGGTAAAGCATTATTATTATATATTACATGATAATATCAATACCCAGACAGGTCAGCAGGAGTAACACTCCATTTCTGAAAACGATCAGATTATAATTTTATATTGTAAAAGGTAATATTTGTACAGCCATATATTTAAATTATTCGTTAATTAAATTAATATATGATTTTATTAATACCCCTGGAGGTCTGCTCCAGAGGTATTAATAAAATCATATAGGGGGAAATGAAGCCACCAGCAACAGAAAGGAAGAATACAATAAAATACAAAGGAAATTTAATTTAAATTTAAAAATATAATCAAGTTATTATTAACTTACATCTATAAGTATATTGTCAGTAAGTCTCATAGAAAGGGAGGTAAACGCTTTTTCTAGCGTTAGTAAGATTTCAAACAACATCAAAAAACAACAATTTTTTAAGTTGTTTCGCTATTTTGTTGCTGAAAATAATTTCTACAACCAAAGGCTTTTACTCCTCGTTGCGACTCAATTTCACTCGAACCTAAAGATCTTTTTCTGTTCACAAAGGAGCAAAAAACCTCCTGTTGTGTAAGAAGCAGTGGCGTTGGCATGGCAACTGAAATCCATATTCAGTCTTCAGTCAGTCTGTCTGTGGTGGAGGCGGGACTTCCGTCTGTCTGTCGCAAGGATCTAGTCCTGAAAACCGGATTATGTCACTTCCGCTGCAGGTGCTCACTTTAGCTCGACGCTGATGTACAAAAGTTCGAAGTCGCTAATCGTTGATGAAAATAATTCCTGTTTTATACGCGAATCCATTTTTGTGTACTTCGCGTCTATGGGCTTGTTACAAACTCTAGTCGATTTCTACTTTACTATTTTATCTTCATTTTTTTCTACTTCCGGCTACTACCGGATATCATTTCCCAATGAGAAAAGGAGATACTTCGCTTAAAATATGGAATTTATTTGTGTATAAATGTGTGACTGTGAAAAAAAATAACATTGTTATCGGATACGATGTAGTATGTAACGAGTGTATAAAAAACAAATACGATCATATAAAGTCAAACCATTAAAACTAAATTAATTATTAAAACGAGTAATTTTCGATATTGATACGAATAATGATGTTAATGGTTACAAATGGTAAAAATGGTGCGCTTCTGTTATTCCTACTAAAACGGCAACTCTTTTAAAAAGCCTTTTTATATTAAAACAACATTTCCCATAATTCCCTACTGGTGACCTGTGAATCAAAATGTCAGCGCCCTTGATGCTCGTGTACAGAGAATGTCGCGTAGTGTTCCGGACTATATGTTGATGTTTTTTTATTTTTATTATATTCCTATTTATTTTTGTGGACACAGCCCGGAGGGAGGCGGTGAACATGAAAACAAAAACCACCGGAGTCACTGATACAGCGGTGTTTTCTGCTCCGAGGACCGGGTTCTGTCCATAGACGCTTCACTTAGGGGTTTATTTACTCCATAAAGAGAACATGGCGCCGTTGTCTGTGTTCTCTCCTCTGCTGAGAGGATTCCTCCAGATTAAAGGTTACAGGAAAGTGACTCTAGGCTGCTGCGGCTTGAGGTACTCGGTCCTGAGACACTGCTGGAGAAATGGAGTCGCTGTTTCCTCCAGTGGCTGCAGGTCGATGAGCTCACAGACAGACAAGGTAACAAGATGGTGTTGATTCACTGCTGCCTGCAGTGTTTGGGTTGGTTCTCCAGGTGTTTATATGCCCTTTGTATGGAGTTCTATAAAGAGACTCCAGCGGAAAACTCTAACAATTTCTTCTTTAAGCATTTAGATATTATTGTGAATACTACAAATCCTGCAACTCTATACTGGGGTTGGCGGGGGGGTGAGGGTTGGACTGATCCTGTGGGCCATGTATTTTACACTGTGGTCCAGATTTGGCCCCCGGGCCCAAGCTTGACCATGATGTTATATACTGTTCTCCCTAAATGACGAGATGAAAAGTCACTGGTGTTAGTTGAGAAATAACTTCATGTCCATTGTTTTTAAAGGACTTGTCCAAGTTCTCTGTGGACAGAATCAGGAACTTCTGCATCATTGCCCACATCGACCATGGAAAGAGCACTTTGGCCGATCGACTACTGGAAATGACTGGTAAAATGTGGCCGTTTAATTTTAATTGTTCTGTTAAAGCCGTCACTCCATGCACAGACGTCCACAGCAGGTGTCTTTTGTCTCAGGTGCCATAGCCAAGACTGGGAAGAACAAACAGGTTCTGGACAAACTCCAGGTGGAGAGAGAGCGAGGGATCACGGTCAAGGCCCAGACGGCCTCGCTGTTTTACACCTGCGGGGGTCAGGAGTACCTGTTGAACCTCATCGACACACCAGTAGGTGGCAGCAGTGTCAAAACAGACAACCTGGGACTCTGCAGAGTTTTTGAAGTATTTCTTATTTAACATACTGCAAATATTCTGTCATCTAGTGAAGTAGTGGGATGTCTATCTGATTGTGCTGCTACAATATCAAACGATGCCAATCTGCAAATGTTTTCTCCTCAAAACTGAGGTTCACGTTGTGTTGTGTATTTCATAATGGACAAATGTCTCCCTAACTCCCCCTTTCCTCTGTCAGGGTCACGTGGACTTCAGTTACGAAGTGTCCAGGTCCATTTCTGCTTGTCAGGGCGTCCTTCTGATCGTTGATGCCAATCAGGTACAAAAAAAATATCAAAGTTCTGGTTCTGTTGTTGGTGTAAATGAACCTGCAGCGTGAGTTCTGATCCTGACCCTGTGGTTCTGACCTGAAGGGAATTCAAGCACAGACTGTGGCCAACTTCTACCTGGCCTTCGAGGCTCAGCTGACCATCATCCCTGTCATCAACAAGGTAAATACACACTCTACAGTCTGTGTGTGTGGTTTCTGTCCTTTATGTGCATTTATCCCAGATATATCTAGTATCGGGTTTTTATATACTGATATCGTCTATCGTAATCTTTACACTAACCTTCTCTTCTTCTTTCTCTATATGTTTCTTTGCTTTATTTTACTTATATATTTCTATTATTTATATTAACTGTAGGTCACTGTAACTTTCTCCTCAAATTTTAATTAGCTCTGGATAACAGTGTCTACCAAATGTTTTGTAATGTTATCTCATGTAGTAATAAGCTAAGTAATAAGTAAATAAGCTGCAATGCTGCCATCTAGTGACCTTCAATTGAATTTACAGCCATTTATCCACAGAGCTATTTTTAGGGCATTTTTTACCGAAGTGGAATTATTATTATTATTATTATTATTATTATTATTATTGGAATGAACACCAGTTTATTCCTGTTCTGTAATGTTCTCCCTTAGATTGACTTGAAAAACGCTGATCCAGAGGCAGTGGAGACACAGATTGAAAGCCTGTTTGATATTCCTCGTCAAGAATGCATCAGAGTGAGTTGAAAAATTATTCTATTATGTAAAAAGTTTGTTATTTTTTTACGATTGTGTTTTTGGTCTTATTTAATTAACATCTTTTATAGATTTCAGCCAAACATGGAACAAATGTTGAGTCGGTTCTGCAGGCAGTCGTGGACAGGATTCCACCGTAAGAATCCTCTGGTTCTTTTCTATGACGTGTGAATGGAAACATGTTTAATTTTTGGAACAAATTTTGATTTTTTATTTTTTTTTTAATCCGTAGGCCACAGGCAAACGTCGATGACCCGTTCAGAGCCCTGGTATTCGACTCCAACTTCGACCCCTACAGGGGCGTGGTGGCCAACATTGCCGTGTTTGGAGGTCGGGTGAAAAAAGGAGATAAGATCGTGTCGTCACATCTGAGCAAAACTTACGATGTCAATGAGCTCGGGCTCCTGCGACCAGAAGAACAACCAACGCAGAAGCTGTAGGTGTTTCACTGCTTCATGATGGATTTATTCCTAAAAATCTGAACCGGTTGAATGATTTTTTTTTTGCCGTATCTATATATTTATATGTAAATCTAATATTATCACAGTCAAGATATTTAGATATTTATATGGAATTATATAGAACAATGGAATTAAATATAATTTAATGTAAAATTAAAATTATTATTAAACATATCTATATAAACTCAATTTATTCCAATATGTAAAAACATTTTTTGATTTATTTTTTTATGCCATACAAAAATATTTTTTTAAAATTGAACTACCAACTATTGTTAATGTGTTTCTGAAAGTTGTTTAGTGACAATTCAGTTGTTGTTCCCACCGTGCAGGTTTGCAGGTCAGGTGGGCTACATAGTTGCTGGGATGAAGGACATAAAGGAGGCTCAGATTGGTGACACGCTTTACCTCCAAGAACGGCCAGTAGAGGCACTGCCGGGCTTCAAACCAGCTAAGCCGATGGTGTTTGCTGGTGAGGAGAACGCTGATTGGCTGTTGACGCTGGATTGGTTTTTGACTGAAGTTCAGGACCTGGTTTGGTCGGTTTCACAGTTTGACTCTCCGTTCTTCGTCCCAGGGATGTATCCCATGGACCAGTCGGAATACCAAGGTCTTCGCAGCGCTATAGAGAGACTGACCCTGAACGACTCCAGTGTCACAGCCCAGAAGGACAGCAGCTTGGCTCTGGGAGCAGGGTGGAGGTGAGGACGTCCTCAGGAACGTGAATCTGGGACACGTGTCTCACAATTTGATTCTGACTCTGACTCTTAAAGTCAATATTCAACCTGTTTATAAACGGGTTGTGTACAGGAACCCATTATGTTTACAATGATGTAGTTGGACTGGACTTCTGGACGTCTTCTTGCAGTTGAAAGACGTTTCATTTCTCAACTGAAGAACTTCATCAACTTCTGCTGAGGTTCTAAAGTTAAGGAATGAAAGGTCTTTAACAACAAGCCCAGTTGCTCACAACTAAAACCTTTTGGATGTCATGTCCTGGATGAATGAAGATCTTCTCAGACATTTTACTCTGCACTGTGGGAAGGACGATAATCACCTTGTGCGGAATATAAACGTATCTGTAATGTGTGGAGACATTTTTCACGTGAGACGTGGAGACATCCTTCTCGAGTTTTTGTCTTTAATTTGAAATATTCCCACCTTTAATGAAACGCCTGGTTGGAACCTGTGAGTGTATTTATGGGAATATAAATCCAAGTCATTCTTGGACTATTTCCACTGAGGCTCTTTGTAATTAAAAAGCCTGAATATCAATGAAGTGAAGTGACGTGAAGTGACGTGAACCTGTGTTGAACCTGTGTTCCTCCTACAGACTTGGTTTCCTGGGTCTCCTCCATATGGAGGTGTTCAATCAGAGGTTGGAACAGGAATACAACGCTTCTGTTATAGTAACGGCGCCCACTGTCCCCTACAAGGCCGTCCTCTCCTCACCCAAGCTCATCAAAGTAAGAGCACAGAGAATCTTCTTGTTACTAAAACAGTCGGAGACCAGATCTCACTAACTTAGTCTTGGTTCTTGTTTCAGGAACATGGAAGTGAGGAGATCACCATCGTGAACCCTGCTCAGTTCCCAGACAGATGTTGGGTGTCCAGCTATTTGGAGCCCATGGTCCTTGGTACTATTCTCGCCCCGGACTTGTACACAGGCCAGATCATGACTCTCTGCTTGGTAAGAAGAAAATAATAACATGTACGACCACCAGGGCTCTGTGCCACTAGAGGTCACTGTCTCTCCCCAAAGAGAACACACGCATAAGCACGACTCCGCGAACGTATTCTGAGAAGAACACACAAACAGCGCTTCAAACGTTAAAATACGTTGTCGTACACAAATGCAAATCGTGCTTTTAACTTGTGAAACTACGCGCACGCAAATTTTTATTTTTGAGACACCTTTTTGTAGACGTCTTGGTTCCTGGCCGCAGTTTGGTGACGTCACGCAATCGTGTGATTGGCTGCAAACAAGTGGGACTTCTGATTGGCTGGTGACGGACCGTCGTAAAAAAAATACACTCGCAAATCTGGTCCGCGTAAGACGAGTCTCAAAAATACAAAATAAAAGCCTGATTTGTGCGTACAACAACGTATTTTGACGTGTGAAGTGTTGTTTGTGTGTTCTTCTCAGAATACGTTTGCGGATCCGTGCTTATGTCTGCGTTCTTTCGTTGAGACTATTCTGGCTCCATATTCTGCCTTCAGATCTCAAATCTTTTCTTTTATTTTGAAGAACCGCAGAGGCGTCCAGAAAAACATGGTGTACATAGACGACCAGCGCGTCATGATGAAGTATCTCTTCCCGTTAAATGAAATTGTTGTTGATTTCTACGACCATCTTAAATCCTTGTCGTCAGGATATGCCAGGTAGAACTCATCACAATGTCTCATATACATGTAGTCTTAATCATACCTAGTATACTGTGTGTGTTTGTGTATAACCAAAGAAATAAAACATTTTTATTAACAGCTAAATAGAGGTTTCAACTTTGAAGATTACGATGATTGGTTTTTTTTTCTCTCTGTTTCTGCTCTGCTCCAGCTTCGATTACGAGAACGCAGGTTATCAGGAAGCTGATTTGATAAAGATGGACATTCTGCTGAATGGACGACTGGTGGAGGAACTCACCACTATAGTTCACAGGTCAGTTGTGCTGGAAAACGGTAGATTTTGGGTGAAAATTGGTTCTGAACGGGGCCCAGTTGATGGAGTTTGACACGTTGTTGTTTTCACCATCACAGCCGCCAGAGGGCACTGTTGCGATTTATAAACCAGAGTGACTTTTTTTTTCCTTTTTACTGTCATGACAGTGAAATTGAAGGAGTTCATTAAGGACAAGGTTGTTTCACCCTGAGAAACAGAGTCATCCTTCTGAACCTACAGAGTTTTCATTTATTCTCTTGGTGCCATTAAAATCTGGCTCCTTGGCAGCGTGCACACGAACAGCAGCGGCTACAGTGACTTAAAACTCCACACATGGACTTCATTCCATTTGTAGGAAGGACAAAGGAGTCATTTCTCAAAAAGTGATGATGCGCAGCAGTAGTTAATGTTCTGGCTGCTGAGGCCTGCACCACCTGCACCACCTCCAGAGCCAGCTGGAGTAATTGAAGGGCAAAATGCTTCACCAACCGTAGTCACTCTCTGACCATTTACTCCGTGAACCCTACAGTGGAGCTGAGCTCGGCGTCACTGCTCACTGAGCAGAACCTATTTATGGGGTTCTCGTTAGAAGGTGTGAAATGTTCCACATGGAACCAAAGTACCGGACGGAAACGAGATGATGATCATTGACGTCTGTTTGGAAGCTGCCGTCAAATGAATATATGTTTCTATTTACATTTGTATGAACTTATGTATATATGTGTATATATACATACATATATACATGTACATATACATATGTATCTTTATATATATATATACATAAATATATGAGTATATGTTTTTGTGCCTATATATTTGTAAGTATTAAAATATAAATGTGTATATATTTCTATATACAGACATGTCATACAATTACACATAAAGGGTATATGCATTTATATTACATGTATATTTATGTAAATATTACAAATATTGAAGTATTTGTGTTTGCTCATATATACACACATATATACTGTATGTATAAATATGTTACAGTTTTTGAAAGAATGTCTCACAGTTGGTACCATTGTTGTAGAGTGAGATGACATGACATGATGTATATGCATATACGTATACAATGTATTTATACTGTTATAGATGTATTTGCACACATTATTATACATTTGTTTATACATATTTATATTTGTACATTTATTAGGTATCGTGTATGTTCATATTTGTATACATAATATACAAATATTACTGTACATAATTTGCATACACATTTACATATTTATTTTCTTGGCTTTACAAACTCATTAATATATTTATTTATATGTTTACATACTGTATGTGGTATATACAGACATATATATGTATGAGTATATTTGTAAGCATATGTGTTTGCATGTAAATATTGAATATTTATATTTCTTTATTTATACACATATATACAGTTTTTAAAGACAAACGTCTCACTGTTGGAGCCATTTTTCCAGAATGAAAACATCCGTCCATCATCAAATTAAATGTCTTAAATTGTTTTGTTGCAGAGAGCGTGCGTACCCCACAGGAAAGGCCATGTGTGAGAGACTCAGAGACTCCATACCCAGGCAGTTGTTTGAGATCGCCGTGCAGGCAGCGATCGGAAGTAAAGTCATCGCCAGAGAGACGTACGTTGAAAACATCTGCTACGTTAACGCAAGAAAGAAAACTAAAACATGAAAAACTTATCTGTCTTCACGTGTCTTTCAGCATCAAGGCGTACAGGAAAAACGTTCTGGCTAAATGTGTAAGTATCTGAACTGGAGTTTGAAAACTGTGCTGAGCTGCATGTTGTCGTGTAGTGAGAATAAATCTGACCTTGTATTTTCTCCTCAGTACGGAGGCGACATCACTCGCAAGATGAAGCTGCTGAAGAAACAGGCAGAGGGTAAAAGGAAGTTGAGGCGGATCGGCAACGTGGAGGTTCCCAAGGACGCTTTCATCAACGTCTTGAAGAGAAGAGAGAAATAGAGACTCGTATGTTGGCGGCGTTGGAAAGGAAATAAGAATTGAAAAGTTAAATACATTGGACGTCTCTTCACTCATACTGAGAAGAAAGTAAAAACTTGTTACTGTGTCACAGCTCACCATGAAAGTAGTGTGAGGAAGATGGTGGACTCAAACCTGAAACCCCACGGACCCAAGTCTGCTTCCTTAACCACTAAGCCACCACTGCTGCTAAAGATTCATCCATCCATCAGTTTTCACCCACTTATCCATTGCTGGGTTGTGGGGCAGTCTTCTCCACAACTGGGCCTCGAACTTGATGTAAACTCTGGTGTCTCACACCACAGAGACATTGACTCTGAGCCAAAGTGAAGGACCTTCTGAAGACTCGTATGTGTTTCTGTCCAATGATCAGGACTTGACTGAACCTGAACTTTCCAGATGTTTCATTTGGTCTTCAATAAAACAAAGAGTTTAATGTACAGACTTTTATAAACACTATATTTGTGTAAATATGACAAATGACTAAGGTTTTTGGTGTAAACGCAACCGTTGCTTCACTGACCACAGTGTCATCTCAGTTTTCTACCAATAGGTGGCAGCAGCGTCTCAGTCTTGCAGCAGTTAAACCTAATCAGAGGTGATTGACTCATAAATGTCAGGGTTTTAACGGCTGTAAATGGAAACTGATCTTCACTTAATGGAGCTGAGAAGTAAAGATACAGAAATCTGTCTGTGTGAAGAACTTTGGACCAAGAACTTAAGTCAGTGTCAACAAGTCAGAGTGGATTTCTGACTTTGATTTTGTGTAAAAAGGACAACAATGTGAAGGTGTAAAAAGGGTTCAATAAATAAAGTAGTTACTTTAGAATTAAAATATTTTCAAACGATTTATAATAATTTAAGAAGCTCAAATAAAATGTTCTAAGTCATGGATGTGTGTGTGTAATAAATAAATAAATTGGAATTCGATTTTCAGCCATTTTTAGATGGTAGTGATTATCCAAAACATACAAATTATATTTTAAGGTAACCTTTGTTCGTAGAATAATTAAAACTGAATTATTCTTCAATAAATGATAGAATTGTACCGACAGGTGTAAAAAACATAAGTTTTATATAGTAGTTTATAAATTACATGTACATTTTACTTTGAAAGGTATTTTGAACAGACCAAACAGTATTTGATCACCAGTATTGGTGACTAAAATAATTTATATTTAGATTTTAATATCTAATAATATAAATATATTAATAAATTTAGTGTTTTTTTATCAGCCATAAGCTAGAGCGCGTATATACTATTTTTGGCCTTCCGTTGTGCCCGTAGTTCTGCTCTCTATGCGGAAGTAGCTATGACTGGTTGCACCGCTACTTGTTTCTTTTCTCTTTAGTAACGTCTCCAAATAACTAACAGAAAGAGTTGTGTGTTTACATAATAACTCGGATAATAGAGAGTTATTTTCTCCTTTTTATTTTGCCGTTATGCTATGTGTTTATCCTTTACTCTCACCGTGTGGGGACTGTTAGCAACCGACCATCACAACTGACCGAAGTTTCCGTCCAAAGCCGCAGAATGAAGGTCCGCTCGTCCGTCTTCGCCTCGTCTGTTTTGATATTTGAGGCGATCGGCGTCGCCCTCTTCCTCCGGGGATTTTTCCCTGTTCCTGTCAAGTCTTCACTATCCTCCAAGACCAAGCTGTCAGACCTGCCGCCGGAGCCGGTGACAGGTGGGTGTCAGTCAGGCTGTCTGTGTGTGTCCTCCTCGATCTCAGGTTCTGGAGCTCTGGACTGACCGTCAGTTCTCTGTTCCACAGGTGGATCCTCCAACTCCACGCGTGTGCCCCACCCCTTGTTCGAGAAGGTGGTGATCATGCTGGTGGACGCCCTGAGGGAAGACTTTGTCTTCGGACCCAACGGCCGTCTCTACATGCCTTACACCAGACATGTGGTGGAGAGGAGCTCCTCGTACAGTTTCGTGGCCAAAGCCAGACCTCCGACTGTCACCATGCCCAGGATCAAGGTAAGGACAGCGCACTCGGTTCATCCGATATTATCTTTGGCCGATATTCTCATAACACTTAATTTTCCCATACTGATATCAACCACTACCGATAAATGGCGCTGTTTGCCCCCAAAAACTGAGGTCATGGTCTCAGAATCCAAAGAGATTCTTGTAAATTTGCCAAAACCCAGACTTTGGGTTATCGGATTTCCATTATCGCAGGAGGAAACAATATCGATCTTACCGATATCACATAATTTGGCAAATATTCGCCATCACTTTGTTTTTTCAGAGGAGTTTGCATTTCTTGCAGACTGGTTAACGGTGGCTGTTGGTTGCTGTTCATCCCTGGGAGTCGCATAATCACCTGTAGCCACTGCAGCAGCCTGACTAGTGGTGGCCAAGGGGTTAGGAAAGTGGAGTTGAGTCCACAAGGCTTCAACCTGAGACCCCCCTCTAGTGGCGAGGTTTGGGGCTGCAGATATTATGGGACATCCTAAAAAATAAATTGTTTTGATGCCATGTCATACGCCACCCTAGTATAATTCAAGACAACATATTAGTCGGAAGAGATTATTTTCCTGAAATTCAAATAATGATGTAATATTGGTAATCTCCTTGTCGGTTTTTCTTCTGATAATGAAAATTCGCTAACACAATGGCTGGATTCGACAAATATGCTGGAATCATAGATAGAGACCTGAGATGAGACATTGTTCTGGTGGCGTCGGGATGCATATTTTGGTAGTGTTCGATATTGGACTGGAAATGATGTGTTTGCAATAACAACCATTAGATGTCCCTGATTTTTTTTTTTTTATACTAAATAAACTAAAATTGTAAATCTTTTAAGTTAGGAGAATTTTGCCAAATGTTTTAGACACACTGACTGTAAACCCATTCAGCCTAAAGGTTTCTACATTAGCAACATAAAAAAGAGATTAACAGCACCAACCTGGTATTTTTGCTGAATTAAATCTAGATTTCTGCTTTAGTTGTAGAAAGTGCCCTCAAAATGATGCCTTAAATGGTAAAATCCAAGCCTAACTTCCTGTCATCAGCAGTTCTGGTGGTGGATGTTCCATTTTTTTACACACTCAGTGATGCCTGTCTAACTATTAAGTCTTGGTTTATTTTGCGTCAGCAAATAGTCTGCGATTTTTCTGTAAGTTGTTGTGTCTGAATATGCAAAGCTATGATGGACTTTCCAAACTGGAGCTTCATTTGGCTTCGTCAGTCCTTGGTCCTCAGACTCTGGTTCTACTCTACCTAAAGAACCTGGCAGCTGGTGCTGATGCTGAAATATTGAAAATATAATAGTGACATATGGGCACAGGCTGAACAGTAATTACACCGGACCAAGACAGTGGGCAGTGTGGCGTTTCAGGGGTGTCTCAAAGTCAGGAGAGCAGCTCATCCTGGTCCATTAGGACTGCGGCCGGTGTGAAGCCAGTTAGAATGAATTAAAGTGAAGCTGTCATGTGGAGCAGAATCAACTGCTTCAGTGTCAAAATGTGGGTCAAACCTTCAGCAGTCGGACGAGGAGGGAGAGCTAAAATTCACTCAAGGAAAACTCTACTGCTAGTGCGGACAGACAGACAGATAGACAGACAGACAGGATAGGAGACAGAAGAGTGCACGCTCAGCAAACCCTCAGGTCAGCAGTGTGTGGCGGGAAGCATGTGTTGGCTGACAGTGAGGAAGAGACGGCAACGGGCAGCGATGGAAACTTCCATCAATCGGCTAAAATCAATGTGATGTCGTAAAATGTAAAGGGCAGCAGAAAGTCTTTCATCAGTCGGCATCCATGTACATACATTTATATATATGTATGTATGTATACATGTATATATGTACAGTATATATGTGTATAATATATATACATATACGTATATATATTTGTGTATATGTATATATATATATATATATATATTAGGGGTGTGCAAATTAATCGTTTTGGATTGGTTTGGATTGAACTGAACCGAATCATATCGAACTGGATCGATCGTTCAATATTTTTTATGAATCGTTTCTGAATCGGATCGTAGCCTGTGAATCGAGATATGAATCGGATCATTATGTGAGTGAATTGTCACACCCCTAATATACACTATATATATTAGGGGTGTGCAAAATAATCGTTTTGGATCGAACTGAACCAAATCGGATCGAACTGGATCGATCGTTTGATATTTTTTATGAATCGTTCTTGAATCGGATCGTAGCCTGCGAATTGAGATATAAATCAGATCGTTATGTGAGTGAATTGTCACACTCCTAATATTAATATAGGTGCAGTATATATGTGTACACATTTATGTGCACATATATATATTAAAAGCTGATCAAATCTAAAGCTAAATCTGTTCTGAATCTGAATCTTTGCAAACTACTCATTGATGACGAAACGCTGCTGAACCACAGCGTCTGTAGAAGGAAGGTGGAGACGGAGACAGATGAACCAGGTCAGGTGGAGGTCCGTGGACTGATGCTGGTCGGGGGTTTATCTGCAGTCAGGCAGACGAGTAGAAGACAGATGCTGCTGTGTAATCCTGCTGTGGTGTTAAGAGGATAAAGTGTCCATGTAGTGCAATGGTTCTCAAACTGTGGGTCAGACTTGTGGTAGAACGGTCCATCTGGAAGAACCTGGGTCAGATTAGATTAGAATGATGAGTTTTATTGAATACAGCTGTTGTATATACTGTAGTACTGTATGGAGGAAGGTCTGTGTGCGTGTGTGTGTGTTGTTGTTGCTGTTGTTGCTGTTGTTGCTGTTGCTGCAGTTGATGAGACAGAAGACAAAGTCTTACAATGAGTTTTCAGTATCCCACTGAGGCTGAGGACATTTCTATCTTTAAGATCTGGTTCGGATCAGATTAGATGTAGATTAAAGATTATAAGACACTACAATATGTCTTTGTCAAGAGGGAGTCAAACAGTTTGACTTGTGGACAACAATCAGTCCTAAAATTTGACTGAAGGCCTGGTCAGAAGGAGATGTTTGAGCATGTGTGTGAACTAAATTACATTTTTGCGTTTTCTACACTTTATATTGAGGAATTTAGAGGAGACAAAGCTAGAGAAGACAGGTTGAGATGGTTTGGACATGTTCAGAGGAGGGACAGTGGAGACATTGGTAAAAGAATGATCCTAGAGATGGAGCTACCAAGTAGGAGACAAAGAGGAGATTGATGGATGCAGTGAGGGAGGACATGGAGGTGGTTGGAGTCAGAGTAGAAGATAGGGTTAGATGGAAAATGTTGACTCACTGTGGTAACCCCTGAAAAAGGGACAAGACGAAAGCAGAAGATTAAGGGACATGAAAAAGTCAAAACATAAACTGCTGCGTCTTTGCAGCTTAAGAAAGTTGTATTTAAACATTTTGACATTTTTCTGATCACTGTTCAAGGTCAATAAACAGGACTTCAGTTGAACATTGAGAAAATTCGATGTTTTTAAATGAACCTCATGATCCTTAAGAAACACAGGCAGACAGGAAGTTCTTGTTGTTGTTCTTGTTGTTCCTGAATCAGGTTGAGGTAGAAGATGAAGTGCTGAACCGCACACTGTGTCTCACATCAAAAATACATTTTCTTCTCCACACACTGCTCTCAGCTGAACACTGTGGAGCAGCGCTGCTGTATTTGAATGTTGGTCAAACTGGAGAGGCCAGTATATTACAAAAGGTGACACGTGCTGTAATGGATCTGAGGACCAGTGATGTAGAAACCGTCCCATCTTTGAAATACAACCTCACAGTAAGTGTAGACCTTGTAATGTGTAAAAAGGAAAATTTACAAGACGGAAAATTCTCCACTTGGAATCTGAAGCATGAAGGACTCGTACTGCAGTACCGGATACTTGGTACATGTGGTACGACACAGGGAGGCTAGAAATATAGAAAGTGTCGCTTCCTTAGCCGTGTATAAACTTCACGCCGTGATTTGCTGGTCTGCTGAGATTTTACAAGTACATCTGTGAGAGAGCGGCAGACGGGACGTTTAATCAGGTTCCAGGAGAATAAGTGGTTACAGTACATTTGAGACACAACACCTTAACGCCAGGCTCGTCACCGTCCATAAATCTCCCTTATCTGTTGACAGGTCTGCCTGGAATAAAATACTATCTGGATTGATTCTGGAGTTGAGACTTATTGTATTAGGCTCCTAATATAAAGTAGAAAAACACGGACCCCCGCCCTTGTTGTTCCCCCCGTCACACTGCAGCTGATGCATCGCAAAAACAAAGCGATGATCAATGCGCAAATGCTGCTGTGTATCAATAGTCCTGACATCGACCGTCAAACTGCAAATGCTATTCAAAGAGCCTGTTACCTTAAGAGCTCTATAAAATGTAATCTGAGCAGCAGCTTCATCAATCAACATGTTTACTTGCTGGCAATGTGCCACTAGGTGGCGGTGCTCCATTCGCAGCCCATCGGTGCTGCACCAATTTAGCGGTTCGTGACACACGGACCGCCCTGTAGTGACGTGGCCGTAAAACACATTATCTCCAACTTTTACTCAGTGTCTAATGAAGATACTACAGTATCACAGGACCAGGACCAGGACCAGGACCAGGAACTCACCCTGGTCCCTAACAGAGTAAAACCCCTCGGCCCGGAGTCTAGACAAAAGTTAACGACTTCATTTAAGTTCTGACCCAGACACAGGCAGAGACAGAGACAAGTGCTGAGTACCCAGTTCCCGCTCTGGTGCTGTAATCACATGTGGTCCAGTCTCACAGTAGTACTCAGACAGTACTGCAGTGCTGAACAATGAATCACTTTATCATACGCAGCCACCATACCCATCGGTAACAAGGAACCGTAGGGGCTTGAAAGGCTGTGTATCGTACAGTTCTAGTTTGTAGCATCAGGACTGTTTATCACCCTTGTGGTTGTTTTGTAACGTTACATTTTTATCAGTGTCGATAAGGAAGGTTCACGTCCGACTTTGAGTTGCAGGCAGAGGCCGTCAATCCTCAGTAGAACAACGTTTACACCGTGTTACATCACGTCCTTCAGTCCAGGACGTGGGCTGATAATTGGACTAATTGATCCTTTGTTGTGTTGACGAGGACGACTTGTTGTTGGATCAGATTTCTATAGAACAAAGTAAACAAAGAAAACAAATCCATTCGCCCGGATCTTCATTTAACTCATACTTTTACTTTTTATTCCTTGAATTAATCAACCTGTCAGTGAGGGCACAGGCAGAACAGCCTGTTTCTTCAGGCGGAATCTTTACTGGCAGAAAATAGTGGAAGCAGGAGATAAATTCTCGGCGAAGACGATGAGCTGAATGAGCGGAAAAGTTCTTCTAACAGCGTGGTACTGTTTGGAGCTTGTTCTTCCCTGCTGTGTATTGGGGTTTTCTCCATGAACTCTTTCCTCCCAGAGTCCACGAACACTCGGGATGAGGTTGACTTTTCATAACTGTTCTTCACAGGTTATGAAAACCTGTGAAGAAGGTTTTCTTCATAGGTTTAAATGTCTGGTACAAGAAGGTCAAGGTGGTGAATTCAATCGTTAACCGTTGGTTTTGTCAAGTGGCATGTGCCCTGAAAATAGTTTTGGGGATAAATGGTTGTAAATGGTCTTGAAAGTCACTAGATGGCAGCATTGCAGCCCATTTTATTAATATGATCAGTGTCCAGGTAATACTGGTGCTAGCAACTCAAACAGTGTTTTAGGTAAAATTAAATGCATGCAAAAATCTAATATCGGACGACCGTTATTATCAGCCAATAATAGCATAATTAAGTAATATCTTTAAGAATCAGTAACACAATACCTTGGTTTTGTCAAATGGCATGTACTCTGAAAATAGTTTTGGGGATGTGATGGTTGTATGTGATCATGAAAGTCACCAGATGGCAGCATTGCAGCTCATTTTAATAATACGGTAATTGTCCTTGGATTGCGGGTGCTAGCGACTCCTAAAGAGTTTTTTATGTAAAAATAATTCAACTCAATATTACCCGATCTAATTTGGTAACATATTGAAATCAGAAATTATTAGTTAGGGGATAAACGTCTGATATCTGAACATGAATGTCACTAGATGGCAGCATTGCAGCTCGTTTTGCTAATCAGGGAATTAGAAAGAGTGCTTTGTATGGATAAATAAGTAAATGTTACCAGTTCCCAGAACAATATTGGCAAAAAGTTGGCAAAAAATCAGACATCCCTGAAAAAGGATTCAGAATATTTAATAATATATATTCTTTATATTGTTGTCCACTGACTAACATTGATTATGATTTTATGTAATGAAACAAAGTAATCAACAAGCTCATGACCTCCAAAATGAGTCTGCAGACTGCCCTGGAAAACACATCCGTACTAACAATCGTGTAAACATTACTCAGCAGACAGTAGGGACACGGTGTGAAATGATAATCTGGTCTTTTCTAAGGACAAGTCCATCTGTGTGTACTTGAAAAATGGCTTCTTTAGAGAAGAGATGACATTGTGTTTGCCGACGGAGCTTCATCAGCAGATTCCTCATCTTTCTAAAATACAGGGTGGTCATCTCGGATATGAGCTCAGATTTCTAAGCGCCCTGTGTGCTGCGAGGCCGTGCCCAGGATTGCCCACAAGGGGGGGGTTAAATAACAGCATTTCCTGCCAGCATCTGCAACACCATGTCTCCTTTAGTGTAAGAAGACCCGGCCTCTGTACTTCCCCTGGATGACAAGCTGAAAACTCGCCTGACTTTCAAAACACGATGCACTTTGTTGTCAGTCACACTGATGTCAGCTTGTTCCACTGCACCCTGGGTAATTTAATCTGTAGAAATTATGCCTTATAAATGTCCATATACCTGAGTCAGCTCCACTGTTTTGCTGTATCAGCGGAATTGATTCGGGAACGCGTGTGGCGATCGCGTCCAATTTTACATCCTACGCGACGTGATGAGTTCCAGAGACGAGAAACATTGATCCAACCTTTTTTGTGTTGCTTATCGAAGCCAATGAATGGGTGGAACATGGAGGTGATGTTGACGACGACCAGGGTTTGATCTAATTAGCTGTGATTATTAGAGAAGAGCTGAACTTGGCTCTGGTCTGAGAGAGAAGCAGAAAAGTTTCCAGGACAATGAGGAAGAACCCTTTTCTCCTCAGGCTCTCACCACTGGCAGTATTCCAGGGTTCATTGATGTGGTAATGAACCTAAATTCCCCTGCTCTGCTGGAGGACAACCTCATCTGGCAGGCCAAGGCTGCAGGCAAGAAGATCATCTTCTACGGAGACGACACCTGGGTTCGCCTCTTCCCCAAACACTTCATGGAGTTCGACGGCACCACCTCCTTCTTTGTGTCCGACTACACTGAGGTACGAGCACCGGGACTCAACTGTAGGGGGAGCTGTGGAGTAAAGTGTTGTAGACAGGAAGGACAAAGTCAAAAGACGCATCTGTCCAACTGTTAACATGTCATACTGGACACTATCGACGTATACTGTACACTAATAATATATATTCTACCACATCTACATATACTGGACACTGTCAACATATATTCTTCCTCTTCCTCAACATGTGCTGTAGCCAAGCAACATATTCTGTAACATATCAACATATTCTTTACCATATAAACATACACTGTAAGTTATCAACATATACTATACACCATCAACATATATTCTTCCTCTTCAACATAAAGTGTATTCTATCAACATATATTTTAATTTCTAAACATGTACTGTAGCCCATCAACATATAATGTACCTCATCAACATATAGTACATCTCATCGACATATTCTGTAAGGTATCAACATATACTGTACACCATCAACATATACTGGACCCTATCAACATGTACTGTAATGTCACAACATACACTTTAACCTATCAACATATACTACACACCATTAACATATATTCTTCCCCATCAACAACTGTACTCTATCAACATATATTGTAATTTCTAATTCTGTAAGGCATCAACATATATTGTAACCTATTAACATATTTACTGAAAATATGTTGATACACCATCAACATATTTTCTTCCTCGTCAATATATACTGTACTCTATCAGCATATATTTTGCCCCATTAACATATATTGTACCTCAAGATACAGTACAACTTATCAACATATTCAGTAAAGCATATACTGTACCCATCAACATATATCATGCACCTTATCAACGTATACTTTTTCACCAACATATATTGTACCTCATCAACATATACTGTACATCATCAACATATTCAGTAAAGCATCAAAATATACTGTAACCATCAACATATATCATGCACCTTATCAACGTATACTTTCTCACCAACATATACTGCACCTCATCAACATATACTGTATCTCATCAACATCACACACCAGGGATACATCTATACAATAATTTCACATCTGAAGGTTTTCTTTTAATCATAATCTCCTGTAGGTTGACAACAACGTGACACGTCATTTGGACAGCACCCTGAAGAGGGACGACTGGGACATGTTGATCCTTCACTACTTGGGCCTGGACCACATTGGACACATCAGTGGACCTCACAGTTCACTCATCCAGCCCAAGCTGCTGGAGATGGACGACGTTTTGAAGAAGATTCACTCTGCACTTATTTCAAAGGTATTTCACTCCATCACGAACTGTCAGAGAATCTGAATATTGTCTCAGATTGAGGAATATATGTCCTCATCAGCACTAGTTAGCTTAAGAAACCATAAACATTTTGTCTTCTCTCTGCAAACGTTTTAAATTCCCTACTGTTTACTGTCTACATCATTACCACAAAAGTCAGAGCAGGAATTTCAAGTGTGCTCAATGAAATGAAGAAAAACTGCAAAACACATAACACTCACAGTCAGGGACACTTTGTCAGTAAACAATTCATCTCCCGCAGTCAGCAAAAGAGGCAGTATGTCATCACTGTTGTTAATTCCCTCATAAAGAGAAAAGAATTTTCAGAAGTAATCACAAAACGCCCTCATCATCTCACCCAGGCAGGATTCAGGGCTGTCTCTGTCTTCCAGGCCGTCTGCTAATCTCTGCTTGAATTTCACTCTTTAATTATAAATTAAGATCCTGCTCCTCTGAGACTATTGTAATATGCAGCTGAAGTCGGCTTTTGTCTTGATAACATCTGCAGTCCTGGTTCTAAACTTGCCCTCGCAGCCATGACTCATCAGGCTTCCCCGTCCAAGCCATCGTCAAGGAAGGTTTTCATGACTTTGGCAGAGACGGAATCACCTGAGGAAAGATTTGGAAGCTTGATTAAAACGTGTCTTTCTCAACAAACCAGCCCTTCATTCTCTGCTTTCCCTCTGTAGGCTTTTTATTTTTCACTCAAGTGATGAAATGAATGTGGAGCAGGAAGTGTTTTACATTTGTTCTCATTTAAAGCTAAATATTTTGTGCCTTCGTCCATATTCCCATGATGTACCATAGTTTGGCTCATAGACATATACCATATTTTCACCACTATAAGGCACATATAGTAAATAATAAAGTGCTTCAAGCCTTTTGTTCACTGTCTAAGGAAAATGTTAATGGTAAAAATATAAAAATAATTATAATATTATTTGGACCAGTTTGGTGGGCCGGATTAAAAAGCCCAGTGAGCCGTAGCAGGCCCACAGGCCTTAGTTTTGCTCAGTTCTCAGTGCGTGGAGATCAGTAGGTACACCAGTAGGAGTCTGTCAACATTAATTCTCTCTCTGGTTGTTATTGATGCAGCAGACAGAGGGAGCTCTGCCGTATCTGCTGGTGTTGTGTGGGGACCACGGCATGTCTGAGACTGGCAGCCATGGAGGTTCTTCAGAACCTGAGGTCAACACACCCTTGGTCTTGATCAGTCCAGCCTTCAAGAAAAAAGGTAAAGTTTCCTGTTATATTTGAAATAATTATCACAAAAAAAACAATTTCAACCTTAATTTATTAGAATCTTTTTTTATTTGAGGATGTGATGAAAGGGTGGGGAGGGTGAGAGACAGAGGACTGAGGGTGAGAATGAGACGGAGCGTAGAGGGTGAGAGAGTGAGTGGAAACTCTCTTCCCTTTCCCTTTGGTCATGACATCATGTGACATCTTTCTCTCTGACTCTGATCCAGTGGCGCCCTCTCCAAAATGAATCCATATTAAGGTTTAAAAGGTTAAACCTCCTGAGACTCCCAGACCATAACAACCACAGCTTATTGACGTGCAAACTGAGGCTTGAGGGCCAAAAGTGGCCTCTTTGACATTTTATATTGGCCTCAAACTTAATTTAGGTTGTTTTATTTTTTTATTCTGTCGTCATTATACATCTGCAACAGCTTCATTTACCCAGCAGGTGGCACACAAAAGGCATTTAAACATTTTTAACTTTTATTTCATGATATTTTTTTTAATTTCACACCACATTCACACTGAGCACTAGTCACAATCTGCTCCACAGAGGAAGTCAATGAGCTCCGCACCAACACAGTCAGTTCCAGATTGTTCCTTTTTCACACCAATGTTTGTTTATCAAACATGGCAAAACAAGGATGACATCATGAGACATTTTCACCCAATCAGGAGGTGGAGCAGAATTTGTGTCACCTCCAGAGATCACGTAGCAGCAGCAGCAGCAGTAGCAGCAGCAGCAGCAGCAGCAGAGTAGAACATTATTTCTCAGCAGCCACTGAAAGTGTGACTGTGATAATTGATTTTCACAGTCGGGTCTATTTTTTTTTTTCTCTTGCTGAGATATTTGTAGATCATTCACGTTAGCAACTCGGGGACTTGCTAGCGCTCTGCGTCTCCTGCGGTGATGACGTCATGTTTTTTCTTCATCAATAATTCCAATGAAGTGATTCATTTTCTGATTAACTTTTATTTAACTTTTTTGTTTCTGTCTAAGATCAAAAAGATCAGGTTCAGTCTGGAACTTTAAAGTCTAAAGAATCAGGAATTCTTGTACGGTTCACACTAATTTGGCCAGTGGTGTGAATGTGAGTGTGAATGTGTGAAAGGCTGGAATTGTGCTGTACTGAAAAGCTTGGACAACTTTGAGTGATTGTTCTAAGGTGGAACTACAGGATGGTCTTTGAGTTCATTCTTTAAGGTTTTTGTTATGAACACTTTAAGAGAAACTTGGAGACCCCTGTGGTCACAGAGGGAAACGCGCCTGTTCCGTCAGACAAAATAAAAGCAGCAGACAGCCTCTTTGAGTGGGAGATCAACCCCCCACCTGTGTTGGTCTGACTTTGACAACAACTGTAATCCCTCTGACTGGGACCTCTGATCACCGCAGTCAAAACCACAAAGGAAGAAAAACATTTCCAGCCTGTCGTCCTGTCACCTCATCTCAACCATGTTCCAAACACAGCAGGAAGCTGCTGGACGGACAACAGAAGATTACGTTGTCCTACTTTCTTATATATTGTCCTGGACAGGTGGAGGTTGGATTCCATCACTAAATGTTTTTTTATCAGTGGCCTAATTGATTGTTACAGTAACATTGTTACATGTTGTTAGAGATGAATAGATTAAATTAAATTGGCTTTCAACCTTCAGACATGGTCAGTCTCCAGGAAGTGAATCTCTATGATTAAAAAGGTTTTCTCGTAACGATCAATGGGTGTTCACTGTGAATTTAGTTTGGAACTTGTGTTCTGAAATATTTTCCTACCTATAAAATCTTCCTACCCGAATTAAGGATTTCTAAAGTGCACACAGCCTATAACTTTCTGCTACCAGACCGGTATAAAAGGCTAGAATCTTGTTTCATTTTGAGTTTATTGTCTTCACTGAGAAAATATTTCCTGATCAAATATAGTTGCATTATTGATGATGGAATCCTAGCCATTCTATTGGTCAGTTCTTTTGTTGATATGGGTATGGATCAAGTGGATCAAGGAATAGACAGATGGAACCAAAAGGAAACATTATTTCTCTGCGGCCCGACACCAATTCACACATGGATCGGTACCGGTCCCCGTCCAAGTGGTTAGGGACCACTGCTCCACTGGACACATAAAGCTGCCTTTATGATCAAATAAAAAAACAGGGTTTTAAACCAACAAACCTCCTCATCATCTTCTTGTGCTTGTAAATATATTTTCTAGCCATAACGTACAGATTTTCTTTTGATTAAATGCTAATGGTGTGTGCTGACCAGGGGATGCCTGCATGAAAAGCGTCTCTGGTCTCATTAGTACAGTATTACTGGTCGGTTATTCAACATTGGGAGGATGTCTGTGGACTTCATTAGAGCATGCTACCTGAACATTAATTTCAGATCTGAACGCATCGCTGAGAAGACGGCGCTGTCAATGCAGATTAATGCGATACTTAACGGACAGCGTCGAAGACGCCGCAGTAATGACAAGATGAAGGCGCGCTAGTCTGAAGGTGTTCACCTCATTTACTAATGCTAAAGTGTGTTTTCTGTTTTGTCGAAGAGACACTGGCTGAGAATGGGAAATAAGTATAAATGAAGATTCTGTTACAACAATCATACAAAGTAAAACCCATTTAAACCTAATGAAATATCTAATCATTTTAAAACCAATCTGCTCTCGATGCTTGGATTCCTCGGTCCATAAACTTTGGTTGATCACTGAAGTAATGTTTTTCCACAGCACATCACACATGTCACCTTGACGATACAACGGTAAAGATTTTTACATAACGCTGAAAAGTATGTGACATTTTCGTTGAGCCGCAGCTCCTCTCATCGGTGACTCAGCGTGTATTGTGTGTAACCTTTCGCTGAGTGATGATACATCAGTTCTGCGCTGTGTTGTATAACTAGTCATACCCCATGAGTGCAGTCCTGGCAAACAGCTCCACCACGGCCTCACGGTGTGAAATAAATCACACAATAGAAACATTAATAGTTCCTTAGAATCATCAGGAACTGTGGATGAGTTCACGTTTTTATACAAACCTTCCCTTTGTGATTGTAAATGATCTCAAATCATCACGATCATGAAGATTGATGCTTTTTTGTCTGTAGCAATTTTTTTATCGCAACCAAAAAATAAAATACTTTTATTTCTACTACTGTTTTTACCAAACAGTACATTAATTCCTCGCCTATTCAGGTAGTTCCAAGACCAACGTGAAGAATAGAAAAATAAATAATATAAAATTAAAGAAATATTTGTGACGCAGAGAGAAGTAATGGAGAGTGGCCAACAGATAAGGTGCAGCAAAAAAAGATGCTGCGAAGACTGAGCCAATCAGAGAGAGAGAAGATAATAGTACAGAGAGTGTGCATTGTATTAGCCAATAAGAGGTGGGCAAATTATCTGACATCCGGACCACGTTGGGATCTTAAATTTGACACGGATTAATGAGGTGTAAAAGTCTGTGATGCTTAAATGCTTTTAGCCTTTTCTACAATGTCTATGGGGAAAATTCTGGTATTGAAGAGAAAAAAGATGAAGGATGATGGGAATATGAATTAATACTATAAACTGGACAAGTTTGTTGGGCCGGATTAAAAAGACCAACACTATGCTGTGTGTGATCTGTGCTGATCTCAATATCAACAAAAAACCTACACTTAAAAAGCAAAAGTTTTTGTGTAAATAGTGAGAATTTTGTGGAATTGTATAATAGAAGAAAACTGCTTTACTGAGATGTGGTAGGAGAGTTGAAATGTAGAGAAGAAACACTGTGCTGTGCTGTGATTCAAAGAATGTTGTTTATGGTTGGGGATTTTTATTTTCTTTCAAAGAAACCCATCATTACAACTTAAAAATAAATCTTTGCTGCCTTCCATCATCAACAGATGGCGAGGAGTCAGAGATGTAACCCACCTCACAGCCTCACGTTGATTCCTTAATTGATTGGCTAACGACACAGAGCTCTGTGATTCTCCTTCACTGTGAACAGAATTTTATATTTGATCAAATGTAACTCACCAGTCACTGCAGGACTCCACAGACAGAGGTCATCAAAACACCAGTACATGGACAGTTTTCAATTCAGCTTTATGTTTTGATAGGTTTTATACCTTTGCAGAATTTGACCGAATTATTCTGTTCCTTTATTTTTCTAATTCTCTTCTCCCCCTGTTCTTTCAGAGGCATCTCAGAAGCCGGATGTGGTGGAGCAGGTCGACCTGACTCCAACCCTGGCCCTAGGTCTGGGCCTACCCATTTCTCAGAACAGTGTGGGTCGCATCATCCAGGGCATCTTTGAGGAAACATCGCTCCGGGACAAACTGCGCTTCCTGCATCTTAACGGCCACCAGCTCAGCTGCCTGCTCAAGGACAGCCTGCCCAACTATGAAAAAGGTGGGGTTTAAATCCACTCTGCTTTCTCTCTTCATCTGTGAGGCGACCTGAGAGAGGGACAGTTTTAAAAGGAAGTTGTAGTTTTTTAGTGTGTCCCATCCTTAGTGTTATTGTCCGATTGTCAGGTCACTGTTGGTCCAACTGTGTTGTAGAAGAGAACATGTCAGCTGACCCCAGTAAGAGCCTGGTGGAAGGAGATGACGGTAGAGTGTGTTTGACAAAGTCTAAAAACAGACGGACGTCCCAGGGGCCTGAAACAGGAGTGGGTTTTACAACTTGAAAGCTTTTCCCATTCTTCTACTCGCTCATGAGTTCCATCGATCTCTGGTTTACGGTTACTGTTGACAGTGGCCGACACTTTAGTGAGGATTCTGTAAGTGCTGCCTCTGTGATGACCAGCATTAGCTTGAATCAGCTTCACTCTCAGTCTTGGTTTCACCTGATCTCTACTGAAGCTCCTATAATTCAACCCACAGACACCAGGGATAGAAACCCTGCAGAAAACAAAATATCAAAGTTGTACTAAACTATTTGTTATTATAATTTTCTGTATATATTTACAGAGTATACAACATCAGTTATCTACAACCTTTGTTGTACTAGGAAAATGTTGGCAGGAACCTGGGAGTTTCCAGAGTATTAATGACAGAGCTGTTGCTTTATTTAGGGGTCAGACCAATACTTAACTCTATTCAACTATACTGTGCTATATACAGTATTCATGTGCTATGCAATGCTATACTGTACTGTATAGCAATACTATGGTACCATACCATATCTTACATTCCATACCATGCCATACCATACCATACCATTCTATTCCATGCTATACTATGCCATACCATACTATACCATACCATACTATTCCATACCATACTATTCCATGCCATGCCATACCATACTATACCATACCATACCATACTATACCATACCATACCATACTATGCCATACCATACTATGCCATGCCATACTATACCACACCATAGTATGCCATACCATACTATTCCATACCACACCATACTATTCCATGCCATGCCATACCATATTATACCATACCATACCATACTATTCCATACCATACTATTCCATGCCATACCATACCATACCATACTATGCCATACCATACTATTTCATACCATACTATTCCATACCATACTATGCCATACCATACTATACCATACTATTCCATACCATTCCATACCATACTATACCAATATATGTCTATATTCTGTCAATATTCATATGATCCGTACATGGGAACATGGGCCTTGGAGTTGATGGTAATCAAATCAATCATCAATAATCTTATCAAAGTCTCTACTAGAGCATCAGATTTCTTAGTTTTACATTCAATCATCGTCTACTGCTTCACCTCATTGAGAGACTGAAGTCCATTCGGGTCATGGAGTCACGGCAGGTTAAACCCTGGACAATAGTCCAGCCTGTCACAGTCACACACTCACGTTCACACCTACTGTATAGTTAGTTTACTGTTCTGTTGAGGCCATGGCTGAACTGTACCTACCTGAACCCAGGGACACACAGGAGTCCAAACTAACTCCACACCAAGAGACCCAGTTATTAAGTCTTTTAACTCAGTTTCTGTCCTAAAACCCTCCCCAGTTATAATAACTGCAGCATGGACAGATATACTGAGCTCCCTGAGCTTGTTTCCATAGTAATGTTAGGAAATGGAAATTTTTGTCTGCAGACCTATATTTGGACACTCTGCTCAGGTTATCAGGAAGTTTCACAGTGAAATGAAATATATGTCCCTGTTCATGTTATATCTGGTGTAGTGTTAGGTTGCATTTTGAAGATCTGTAGAAAAAGATAGAAAATTGAAGTCAACCTCCACTGCGGTCGCACAGGCATAGAAATCAGAGAACATTACAATCTTCAAGGTCTAAAAATCCCACCTTCAATTTCCCACAGTCTACAGTATGACTGACACAACAGTCACATGGGTTGGTCAAGACATTGCACATAGACTTAAAAAGTTTTTCTTTAATTTCAATAATTCATTATTGAGATTATTGTCTACATTACTTTAACTGCTTTAAATCTGCTCTCTACCTGCTGTGGTTTGTCTCTCTGTCTCAGCCACTACTGTTCCATAAATAGTCTCATTCAGAGAAGTTGATTTATCAAGATCAAACCTATTGTAATTAATTGTGATTAATTAATCACAGCGTTTTGTAATGGCATGTTGCATAGATGCAGTTTTTTTTTCCTCCCTGTTTCTCCTCCTGCGGCTCCTTCTCCTTTCCATCCATTTACGGTGTGGGTTTTTCTGCATATGACCCCAGGCGTCCAGAGCCTGTACTTCCAGACAGATGAAACATGGCCAGAGCCATTGATACCTCATGATTCATGCCTGTGGCTTTGGCTGCTAATAATTCTGCCAGAGCCCTCACCCCTCCCTCACCCCTCCCTCACCCTCCCTCCCAGCTCTCTCCCCCTTCCTTCTCTGGCAAAGCCACAGTCACTATTTATCACGTCGGTGCCTACGCTGCTGAAATAGGTGCTACACTACAGAATGTTGTTTTTAGGAGCGTGCACGTGTGTGTGTGTGTGTGTGTGTGTGTTTCAGTGGAGTGTATCACAAATCAAGCCAACATCACTGTGTCCTTGAAGACGCTCTTTAAACCCTGAAGGGAAAAAATAATGAAAATCATTTCATCAGCTTCGACTACACATTAGAACAAGTGATAACTGGTCAAACATCGGATTCTGGGAAATCAATCTGTGTAAGTACTTCTCAAATAGTGGGGCGGGCCCCTCTGGGGGGCGCTGTAGAGCGTCCAATGGAGTACGGCACGCTGGACAGAAGTGACTGCTGCTGCAGCTCATACTGTGTTCTGCAAAGATATAAATATACATCAGGTTCTTAATAGTACGTCAGTTTGGGGGGGTGTAGTTCAGGGTGGAGGAGGAACGCCGCTCTAGGGACGTACACTTGGCGACTAAATGTTTTTTATAAATTCAAGAATAACAATCATGAATAGAAAGAAAAGTAAAATACTAAACATTCACTTCCCTACTTTCATTTATCAGGGTGATGGAGGAAGACTTGAACACGATTACTCCACTCTCATTTGTTGAAACACCAGCAGTAGGAAAATTCTCTCTTGTGTTTCTGATGAAATAGAGCAGAGCAGCACAGCAGCCTGGAGGCTTTTCCACTGCTTCCCTTTTTTTTCTGTGTGTTTAAAAGAGCGTGTAGAGACAGTGAGTGAATGTTGGGGAATCTTTTTATATTTTTATTTCCTACTTTCGAATGCTTTGGCTGATTGATACAATGTCAAAAACACACAGCAGCTCCACAGATATTAACTTCATCAGATGTTGTTTTAGCTCAAGGCTGGAGTTAAAGGATTAGGGTTGTAGTCTGAGGATTGATGTTCTGTTCAACCAGTCCTGCCCTGGTTGGACTGGTTGTTGTTCCCTTTGTTGATGACCTGTCAGTTTCACAGATGGGTCAAAAGTAAAGAGGTGTTTTTCATTACTTCAGTGCTGATAATAGAGGAAAGAAGTTATCATCCATAGATCCGTCCATTTTCACATCCAACAGACCACACCTTTCTGTGGGCACCGAGCCCACTAGAAGCCAACCTCCCAGTGGGTTCCAGAACCCCTGGAGTTTTACACCAAGACATTGACTCTGGGCCAGAGCTTAGATCTCAAACTCAAACTAGTGGAGCGTCAGCTTTCGGTGTTCAATACAAAAAAAAATTTAAAATCCCTTTCTCATAGATTCTGTCTAAAAAACACTAAACCAGAAGGAGACTGTGGATGAGGGTTTTAAGAACTATATGATTTACCATAAAATCTAGAGAACAAATCTATAAAAATATTATTATAAATTCAACTTTCACAACAAGTTGGGGGCCGCGAAATATCTTTCATCGGGCCGCAATTGGCCCACAGACCGCGCGTTTTAGACCCCTGGATTAGATTGTCCATCCATCCATTTGCACCCACTTATCTGTTACTCAGTCACGGGGCTTCCTCAACCTTCACGCTTGTGGAGAGCCCACTGGAAGTCAACCTGACCCTTAACTGTCCAGTTAAATGACGTTCACTGAAACCCGTGTCCTGCCCTTGGTTCCACAGAGCTTGGCTTCGAGCAGTTTCGCGTGGCAGAAAAGGCTCATGGGAACTGGATGAAGCTGTACCTGGAAGGGAACACCTCAGAGGTGCTGGCCAACATGGGCAAGAAGGTGTTGAAACAGTACCTGGAAGCTTTGAACACAATGAGCGCAGCACTTAGCAAACAGCTGGGCCGGTACGACATGTACTCCATGATCGCAGGGATGGTGGTCGTGTTCCAGGTGAGTGAGCAGAAGATCTTTGACTGCAGCTGCTTTATATTTGAAGATTTTACAACAACCTTCACCTTTGGTCCAATGAAAACAGGTTCTGGAGCCTCATATATACAGTAGATTAAAGACCATTGATTGATTTTTTAGATCACGTATCATATTGTAAATTTCATCACAACCGGTGCTAAGGGAGTAGACACACATTTGCAGTTAAAAAGGTCTGTATCCACTGCATTATATTTCTTTATTGAAAAGCTTAACTAGAAAGTAAGAAAATGAAGCCATAAAAAATTAAAAAGGTTAATAACCTCATTCAAAATTAATTGAAAACTTTCTGAAACATTTTTGAGATACTGTCAGGAGAAGGGGACGTAGGTAAAAAAAAAAAAAAAAAGCAACCTCAGCGTTCTGCCGAGTCGACACTCAGAGCCCAGAGAAGCTCATCATGAGGAGGTGCAGCCAGGAAACCACTAATTCTGAGGTTGACCTCGGCAGAAAGACTGTGATGATGAATGGAAGGAAAATCCATTGAATAATGAATAAAGGGATCAATGAGTCAAAGTGTCATTTATAAGTGAAGTTCTAAATAGTGACATTGAATATAAAACATTGTACAGGAGTAGGGTTGAAATCAGTGATGAATCCTTGTATCCAGAGGCTTTTCTCCTAACAACAGCATCTGTCTCTGAAGTCTCAGTCTTTGTCTCTGAACCTTCTCACATCGTTAGATTGTCCTTTCATTCATCCACTGCTCTCCTTGTCTTGCGCCCTTTCAGCTCCTGCTGCTCCTCCTGCTGGCCTTGCCTGAAGCTCTGAGCGGCACCGCAGTGGTGGACGTCCCCGTCCTCTCCGCCGTCCTGTCCCTGCCCTTCTACCTGTTGTGCCTGCTCTTTGCCTCCATTCATGTCCTGGTGTGCACATCTGCCGAGAGCTCCTGCTACTTCTGCAGCCTCTCCTGGGGTCTGGTGTTTGCCGCCGTCGCCTTCTCGTCAGCTCTGTTCTGTGTTTTGATCTCCATGGCGATGCGCCGACTCCCGCGGGAACAGAAGACGTACAAGAAGGTAAGTTCTTCCATATTTATGTATGTATTAGTGGAGCTTCAGCTCAGAGTCAATGTCTCTGTCATTGGTTTGGAACTCCAGGGTTCACCTCCCGGCCTGGGGGCTTTCTGGGTGTCCCTACTCAGACCGCTAGTTACAGATCACTGGTTACAGATCTGGTACAGATCACCACTTCACTTGGAGAACGTTTTCTTGCTTCAGTTTAGCACAGCTGTAATTCATCCACTAGGGGCAGCGTTGTGTGTGATACTCTTTCCAGAGTGGGAACAGTCGATTCTTTGCAATTGATGCTAGTATCTACCGTTAAGTACACGGGTTTTATTTATTATAAAGTTTTGTGGGCCAGATTAAAATGCCAATCTGACCACTTCTGGGCCTCTGACCATAGTTTGCCTAACAACAAACATGTTGATAAAAAACATGGTAATAATTCTCTTGCGTAGAAGAAAGGACTAGTTTTCACGAACTCCCTAAAATCCTACTAAAGAACATATTCCCCTGGACACAGAGCAGATATTGGGCCATTCTGTTGAGCATGAATAAATAATTAAATTACTGCTGCTCTGCACAGTAAAGATCTTAGGAAAATATTCTTGACATGTGACCAAATCTACTTCAAATATTCATGAAGACTCTGGTGCCATTTTAACATAACAAACATCAGGGATAGATGTTTTTGTCTCATGGTTTTTTAATTCCATCTCAACATAAAGCGTCAGTAGACCGACTCACAGTGTTAAATTTTTACCATCTTATTGATTAATTTAAGAGGAACATGATTTTTTTTTTTTTCATGTTGAATTAGTGGGATTACAGAGAAACGCTGTTGCTCCACGGACCGTGTTCCTTTCAGTCTCACTTCAAACCAACTGGATTTAAAGAAAAACACAGTCGCAGCCAAATTCCTTATCTCTGTGAACCTGCATTGAAATACAATTAGTGGAATCTGTCATGACTGACAAACTCATTGTGATGTGGAAATTAAGTAATGGAGCTTTCTTTTCACACTGTACATTAAAGCTTTTCTTTTTTTTTTTTTTCAAGAAAAACAAATGTGTTTTTTTTCTACTCTCTGTTTGGCATCTCTCAGAGAGTTCTGAGCTGCCTGTCAATTTGGGGAGTGCTTTGGAAATACAGCTTATGGCCCCACGTTAAAAATGTTTTGTTTAAAAAAATTTGCAGAGCAACGTCTTAAAATAAATGAAGGAGTGAGTGAGGAATCAGCCTCGGTGATGGTGTAGCTCGTTGTCAGACTTTATAATCTCCTCCATCAGTTTGGATCTCGCCGCAGAGACGTGTCCGACGGCACTTGACGAATGGCGTTGCTGTGGGTGGCGTCCAAAACCTTTATTGGAGGCATCTTGATTAGTTTCTCACTAAACAGAATGAGGTGCAGAAGCTCGGAGATTAAGTACAATCAAGCGGTTTATCACTTAAATAAAGGTCTGATTAAAATTCCAGCCTAATGAATTTTAAAGATAGAGTAAGACTAAGTCAGAGTACTTTATTTACAGCCTTTATCCTGAAGGAAACTATATTTAATTAGAGAACCTTAATCACGGAATGACCTTGATATTAGAATGTGTTTTAACCCATTTATTCATATCATTATGGCAGCAGCGGTGGTGCAGCGGTTAAGGAAGCAGATCCATCAGCTGCCAGGTTCCAACTCTGAGGTGTTCTGATCATAGCACCGTTTCTTGGATAATATTGGCAAAATTGGATATTTGCAAAAGTCGCACATCTTTACTAAAATCCCTAATGGCGCCTCCGGTGGCAGTCTGTGTCATTTGTGAAGACTTTTCGTTAGTCACCCCATCCTTGTGTCTTCACTAAGTTATCTGTGACGAGGTCGCTGGTGCTGCTGTGTCTCCACAATCACCACCCAAATCATACTGTACTTTTTTATTTTATTTCTATTCATTATACATTCACAAGTGTTAAACGAGTAATTTAGTGATGGATTAAACCAGATCTGATTTGTAGAATAAAGTTGAGTTCAGTTGTTATCAGTAGTGTTTCTCCTTCTAGAACGTCCCTCAAACAGTGCAAAAGAAAAACGACTTTTAAATGCAGAATAAACAAAGCACCACCTGCTTAAATAAATCCCTGGTTTATACTAAAAAAGAAAACCACTCATAAACCTGAAGAACATCTGCTTGTTTGTACGTCCATCACCTCATCGTTCCATGGTAGTGTTTGTGCAGTCAGGTCCAGAGCTGAAGGAAGGAAGGAAGGAGAGTTCTCTCTGCAGTCACCTTTAACCACAGCCTGGACTGGGTCTGTTCTGCTGCTCTCACTTGGGTTCTTTCTACTCAACTGTTTATCTTTAATGTCACACTGGGTTGGGTAAAACAGAGGTAGCCTTCAGTTCTGAGGCAGAAAAACAAGACCAGCATCTACAGTCGGAGAGCAGGAGGTGAGAGGACGACTGAAGCCTGGAGACTCTGTGGACCAGTGTGTTTGTGTGTGGCTGGACTGAAGGCTGAACTCTGTTTGTAGTCTGGGGCTGAAGTGCGTTTGATGTTGTTTTTATTACAATGTTCGAAAAAAAATATGTTCATTCCATGAAACTCTGCTGGACAATGTCATAAACAGGGTCGGGACGCCGTTATTGTTACTGTGGTGTAAAGTGTCTCGTTACTCGTTAATATCTGTGGTCAAAATGGACGGTTTCTCCCAGCCACAGAGAGAGGACTGTGTGGAGGCGGAGTCTGTCTGCTGTCTTTCAGTCATGGGTGAAAGACGGCCGTGCACACTGACTGAACCCATGTGTTGAAAAGGAGCGATGATTGTTTGACATAGGTTAACATTTCAGGCTAAGCCAATCAGAAAGAGACCTGGGCGGGTCTTCTTGCCTTATAGGGAAATAAACAGTCACACATACTCACAAGCAAGACAACGGCAAGTGCCAAGTTGAGGTTACGATAAAGATGTCTGTCAAAATGTCTAAACATCTATTTTGTTTTTATGTGTCACCATACATTTCATTATGATTGTTGATACAGAACACAACACTAAACTTCTGTAATGTGTTTTTAAAATAAAGTAACTAGTTATTAGTTACTTTTATGATTTAGTAACTGGTAACGTAACTAGTTACTTTTTCAGAGCAGTAACTAGTAAAGTAATAAGTTACTTTTTTAAAGTAACTCGCTCAACACTGGTCATAAAATATGTATAAGAGTTCAGAAATCAGTCACATGACACAGCTGGTGTTATTGACTGGTGTTTTTAGATCTGCAAAAAATCTGGACAGACAGACAGACAGACAGACAGACAGACAAGTATCTACGTTCTCACTTAATGACTTGAATCTACTGATGTCGTCAGTCCAGTATCTCTGAGTTGATGTTTCCTTGTTTCTGTCCTTGTTTTCCAGTCTCCTCTGCCCTCCTCTGTCTCCGAGTGGTCACTGTCAGAGCTGGACGTGTTGCTGCTCGCCGGTACCGTTGGCCACACCCTCAGCCTGGCGGCCAGCAGCTTCGTGGAGGAGGAGCACCAAACCTGGTACTTCCTCATCAGCACCCTCTGCCTCGGCGTCTTTCAAGACGTGTGTCGCAAATACTTCAGAGAGCGGATCGTCACGGGAGACGAGGAGGAGGCGGCGATACTTTCTTCCAAAGACCATCATCAGAAAACAGACGTCCATTCAGAGAAGTGGTTGGCTTTGGCCACTCCCCCCTTCACGCTGCTCTGCTGCCGCCTGCTGCGCTCACTCAACCAGACCGGAGTCCAGTGGGCTCATCTGCCTGACGTGGGACACTGGCTCAACAGGTTGGTCTGACCAAATGACATTAAAACACAAACTTGACAAATTAGTGATAACCAACTGGCGACCCGTGGCCTGAGTCTAACTGGGGCCAAAATGCTAGAAAATGAAAATATAAAACAAATAATTAGATAAAAATGTGACTTTTATGTATTTGTCTGGTCAGAATAAACCTGACATATGAAGTTAGTGACCCCTCCTTGAGGATCCATGGTCCATTTGTTCAAATACAGTCTACTGGGCCATAGCCACAGCACCTACTAGTGGCCAGTCAGCTGTTTTCCACTGTCATGAAAAAGAAAATGTGTTTCTTCTCTTTGACTGCCCGAGATTCAATGTTTACACAAAACTATAGTTTGTTTCGAAGAAGAAATTCTGCAATGCAGATCTGGAGAGAAGGACAGAACAAGAATAGAATCATTTTATTTTTACATAATCATGACAGTCGGCAATGGTGGCCCAGTGGTGAAGGAGGTGGACTTGGGTCTGCAAGGCTTCAGGCTCAAATCCTCCAGCTGCCAGGTTCCCTCTGAGGTGCTCTGATCATAGCACCATCCTGACCCACAGAACTCCTTGTGGGCTCACCACCCAGAGGAAGGCTTAGGGCCATGTGACCAGGCAACAGACAAGCAGATACAGATGAATGAATAAATGAATGAAAGAATAATTATGCTAATGTTAAAGAGGCCTTGGTCAGATGTTCTCCTTTCTGGAAGGACACTGAGAACTTCCTGGGTCAAAACAGACGTCCAGTGGAGGAGTGACTAAAACACCAACAGAACAGATGATTAATGAGGATGATCTCCTGCTCCACGTGCCCCCCAGCTGCCCCCCGGTCTCTTTGTCATACCCACCTTTGATATTTTGCCCAGACTCAGATATGTTTTACCTTTTTAAACACTCGTCGTCCCATTGTGCTGGGCTACAGATGTGGGTTCTGACCTTTTTTCCTGTCTGACTTTCTTCTCTCTGCGCCACCTGTTGTTTGAATAATGAGTTCTACGGTTCTAGGCAGAGAAACAGCAGCAGCTTTAACCTGGTCCCAGGGCTAAATACAAAGCCTGCATTCAACTTTGATATGGCCTTTGAGGTCCAATATCCTGTCAGTGCCCACCCAGGTGGGTTTATTTTAGTATTGCCCCAATTGAAGTGAAAAGCGAAGATCTTTAAAGTTTAACCTGCTGCTGAAGGAAAGAATTGTCACTAAATTGGACTTTATGTCCTGAAAATTCTCAATCTGATGGTTCACTTTATTCTTTATTTCTGGAATATCAGAGATATTCCAATAATGTGTGTAAAAAATTGACACAGTTTAGCAAAAGTCGCTTTAAAAAATCTTAATTCTGTCCTTGAAACTTTATTAAAGACAAACGACATTTTTTAATTTTACTTTGTCTTCAGATATGGACTCATTCTTCTGTTCTGTTTTTTTTTTTTTAGTGCTGAACACAAAGTGGTTCTGTCCTTGTTGGCTGCTTTCTGCCTCGTTCTCATCTACTTCCTGGTTCAAAGACGCTGCTCGCTGGTCTCCAAGGTCGCCCTGGCTCTTGGACTGCTGGGCGTCTACAGCTACAGAGCAGCCGTGGACAATGTGTTGTTTCCCTGGCAACACTCTGGACACGCTGCCTCCAGGTAAGTTCCTCCATAACTTCATCTGAACTCTGCCATGTTTGGATAATAATTAGTGCTGCTTTTATTCAACAGTAAAAACCACTGTATGAGTTTGAGTTTCACCAGTTCTATGCATACAATGCACAAATTACTAAAACGGATCAATTAAATGAGCTGCAATGCTGCCATCTAGTGACTTTCACTTTCATATACAGCCATTTTGCCCCCAAATTTTTTTTTATAGCATCTGGCCAAACCCAGTCTTTACGTTATTTAGTTTACATTATTGGGGTAAAAAAAAACATTCTTACTGATAAGAAATAGTTATGTTAATATTAGGTTGGTGCGTTTCATTGGTCGATATTATGGGACATCTCTGCTGTAGACCATGTTTGATGCCTCCTAGCGCTGGAAATATTATCCACTCCACTGAATGTGTTGGAGTCAGACCCTGCCTTCCTCAGGATGATGGTATTGACAGTTTCCCTCGGTGAGAGGAGTTTTACTCTGCAGCCTGTACTCTGGCACAGACTTATCTGAAAATAATGAGCGCTCAGGGCTGCACAAAGTTCTCCTGTCTGGTTTTCGTGACTCTCCTTCATCCAGCGCTGATATCTCTCTGCGATCTGGCCTTCCACCACCTCTCCTCTTCTTCCTGGCAGCCTCTTCTACCCATTCACCTAATTAAAAACTCCACCCTTCACTCATACCATTACAAAGTCACGTGAACTCGTGGCGCGCTGTGACCCAGGCTCGGTATCAGGAACTGGATGATTGACAGGGTTAATGGTCAATGGTGTCACTCTGGGTTTTTATGCATCTGTGACTTTCCTTAAATTAAATGTCTCAGAAATAAACATCTGCTCTGGTTTTCTGAATCTTGGAGCCGGACTTGGTAGAACGGGATCGGACTTAGCAGGATCACGGCACCAGATTTTTGAGCAGCTTGTATCTAATCTTAACGTGCTTCCTGCCTGAAACTGTCAGCTCGTTGTTATCGCACCACCGTGGTTTTTGATTTGATGGTTTTGAACATATGGTTATTCTAAAAAATAAATAAATAAAAATCACCTGTAAAATGCTGGTTTCACACTGATGCCTCGTCTCTATGACTGGTCACGGGTGGAGGGACGTGATTGGTGGAAAGTCTTCTCATCGACACCTTAAACTGTAGTGGAGGTGTGATGTACAGCGCTGTAATCTGACTGAAATAGCTGCAGCCACGGTTGACATGTGACATAAACGAGCGTTCAGTTCTCCGACGTGTTCTCCCCGGTGTGAGTGTGAATGCTGTCAGAACCGAGATGAACATCAGGGCTGAGTGGAAATACTGCGCCTTTGAAGTATAATAAAAATAATAACCTTCAGTGTTAATTAGAGCGCTTTAAAGAGGCACTTCGTCTCCACCCTTAATGCGTTTCCTCTGCACCACTGTTACACACCAACCAGATTACACCGTCACTCCGTCTGTTTCACCGTCAGTGGAGCCTGGCAGCTGGAATCACTCACTCTCCTCTCACGTCATCAAATCCTGGCCCAGATTTTCTCAGCTTTTCCTTTTGCATAAAATAATGATGAATACAATTTCCGCCATGTCAATCTGGGAGTTGTGAATAATATAAGGTAGAGCAGTGTGAGCCGTATTACTCTGCTCTTTTCCTCTCTTAGTTTCCATAAAATACTCTAATCAATAATACATGTGCAATTCTCCCTCGGAGTCGTCTATTACTGCAGATGAAAACAGGTTTTTGTTTCGCGCCTTTGAGCCTTCGACGCTGCGAATGAAAATAAACTAAACTAAACTAAAAATATGTCTGTATCATAGTTATCAAATACTGAGGAGTAGCTTTTACTACATTTCACCACAACACTCTTTAAATTGGTAAAATAAATGAGAAAAGGGATTTGGAAACTCTGAAATATATGAAACCCAGGTGAGTTTTTGTTTTTAATCAAAAGTGATTCAGATTTTATTTGATTTAAAACATTGAAATAAAGTTAAATTAGGCTAAATCCTTAACTTTTAAAAACTGAAACTGTTTTATATATATTTAAACTTTTTCTGTCTTGTAAAAATACTTTTAAAAAACAATTCTTTTAAGAACGCTGGTTCTCAGCTGGTGCGTCTTTAGTACCAACCATCAGACGTTAATGACAAGCAACAACACCAAAAAATTCTCCATTTTTTTTTTTTGTTTTAGTAAAGCATTCATTTGCCCTTCTTAATGCATATCAGTTACTTGTTGTGGAATTATAAAAATATTATTGAAAAATTATATATTTTTTTTTTACCTTTGGCTTGACAAAGGCCTGCAACCCAATAAAAAAGGACCACAACTCACTTTTTGGTCCTCGACCCACCACTTGATCATCACTGCGTTCCACTGTTGGTCCACATCTGTGAACCCACAATGTACTGATTCTCTCTGGTGCAACTGCACATGGCTTTGCTCTCAGGTGAAACTCTCAACCAGGGAATTTGAGTTTATTACGGATAAATCTATTACACAAGTGAGTTTATAATCTCTAGTAGCAACAAACCAAAAATACACCAGGGAAGATCTAAAACACCTGACCTTTAAAACCTCATCTGCAGTTAGAACTTTTTCATTGCTATAAGTTTTATTCCTATTAAAATCTTTCACATTTTCACATCCTGTGGAACTCTGTCGGAGAAAGACGACTGGGATTAAATGTCACGCCGCCTCAGAGTATAATAAAATATGTTAATACTGTCTTCGTGTGACGGTGACGCAGGAACAACTGCAACAGGCAGACTGTCGGGTGTGAGAGGCAGCGTTTTCCTCAGGCTTTTCAGTCGGTCTCCCAGTCTCACACCTTCAATAATTAATGTTACATTGACACACTGCATGAAAGGAGAGACTTCTGAGTTCTGGCATTGCATTCTGTCCAACAAGAGGCTGAAATCTAACACGACTGAAAGCTGGGAACTTCCTCAGACTTGGTTCATCTGACAGAGGCAACATTTGAATTCAAAGAAATATGTGTCGCTGCGACATTCTCTATCAGTTTTTATTTTCTTTCTACATTTTCCTGTTTCTTTTTACTGAATGGACTCCCGAGGTTTCATTGAGATTTTCCTCATGCTCTTTTACTCCCTTTGTTGTTTGTTTTACGGCTTGGCTGGTGCTTAATAAGATTAATGATCAGGAGGAAAACCTGGCGCCTGATTATTTATCGCAGCTTTAGCCAAATCTACAGTATCTGCGTTTGTGTTCGATTCACTCCGTGACGGAGACACTGACGAGGGACTGATTAGAGGAGGAGCTCAAGTAAAAACAACATGACTTTCTACATCAAAACAGCCATGTTTAGGTGAATTTACTTTGTCCACTGGGGGTGTTGTTTACTGTTGCCACTATTTCTATATATATATGTATATATGTATGTATTAGGGGTGTGCAAATTAATCATTTTGGATTGGTATGGTTCGAACTGAACCGAATCGGATTGAACTGGATCGATCGCTTTTTTTATGAATCGTTCCTGAATCGGATCATAGCCTGTGAATCGAGATATGAATCAGATCGTTATGTGAGTGAATCGTCACACCCCTAGTGTATATATATATATATATGTGTGTGTATATATATAAATATATACAGTACATACAGTATATATGTATGTATATATATATACAGTATATATGTATATATATAGATATATATAGATATATATATCTATATATATGTATATACATGCATATATACAATATTGGCAACTGTTCGGTGCTCCAGAGGAAGTAGTTCTTGCCTGGAACTGTCAGACTCTTCACTCCTACTGCCAGGGAGAGAGATACTTTTGCAGTAATTGGTACTGCAGTATTCCCATCATCCCTGGAAAAAAATCTGTTTATTATGCACATATTATTTCTGCCACATGCACTTGTTCTCACCTTGTTTTTCTTGGAGCGCTCCTGCAGGTGAAACACAAATGTTTCTCTCCTGGCTGTTTAGGTCGTTTAGAAATCTGTCGAACAATGACATCAATGTCTGCCATGTCGCCTGTGCAGCGCGGCCAAATCTCTGGAGATATTTAATTGCTAAAAAGCATTAACAGTTCCATCATGTTCCAGCGTCTGCCTCGTAATGTTCCTCACTACAATAACTGGAATATTGAACCAGGACATTTACTGGGAAAATCGATGGTGTTTTACGGTAAATGCAGGAGTGACACCGTGGATTCCTTCTCTTCCAGGGGAATGCTGGAGGCGCGCTTTGTCTACGTCTTTGTTCTTGGAATGCTGTTCACGGGCACCAAAGACCTGCTGCGATCCCAGATCATGACTGCAGATGCCAAACTGAAGAGCAGGGGATTGTGGGAGATCTACAGCGGTTTGGTTTTACTGGTCGCACTCCTGTTCCGTGCCCATAACCTGCCCGTGCTCTGCGGTTGCCTGTTGATCCAGACGCTCATGGCTCAGTTCATCTGGAAGAAGCTTCACTACGACGCAGCTCAGACCACCATCATGCACTACTGGTTTGGTCAGGCGTTCTTCTACTTCCAGGTAAGGAATAAACAAGTGTAGTAATTCAGGCATAGTTCCCTGAGGTACACCAGACCCACGGACAACATGGGCCGTTTGTTGAAGCTGTTTATTTTCCCAGATGTTTTGAGATCCTTAACAGAGACAAACAACTATTCACGCTCACATTCACACCTGCGTTCAGTTCAGAGGGAATGATGGAAGAACCAAATGTCCAACACTGTAAAGACATTCATCCACTGTCACCTGGGTTTTCTTTTACCCCCACGCTTGAGCGCCACCTGGGCCGACTGTCGTTATTGAGCTAAGAATATCAGAAGAACATCGGGTCTCGTTTGAGATTTTACACTTGGTTCAGTTCCACCTCCACAAAGGTCCATTTACTGTATATATTTGTCAACACTGCGGCACCAGAACAACAACTATCCTACAGCCCACGTCACCTGTGGGCCGCTCGTACCGAGAAGGGCCCAGGAAATGGGATTTGAACACCACCAGACAATTTTGAACTTAATCGCCCGACCCCGTAATTACAGACCTGTGAGTCATAATGTTGTAACCCAGCTGGGGGCGCTAATGGAGCTCCTAGGCTTTAACGTCACACCTTTAACATTTTGCTGCAGTGAAGAAACAAAGTGATGTTGCAGCGGTGAAAAAAACATCACAGTTGTGAATGAAGATCAGTTTAGTAAGAACTGACGCAAAGCATTGTGGGTAATTCACCTGTAGAACAGGTGTAGAGTTATTAATGTCAGACCAGACAATAATAGATGAATGTCATATATAATATATAATTATGTCAACTATGTGGACAGTGGACCAGATGGACAAGGACAACTTTTCTGCAGTGGATTTATTTCTGTCTCATAAACAGACGGTGGGGGGACACAGGGGTCGTCCAAGTCCTCCCACGCTTTATAGACGTTTCACCTAAAAATATTAACTAGAGTTTCCAATCAAAAATATATATTGTAAGATAAGAAAAAAACGATAACATAATATTTTCTTTTGAAAACGTTGGCCTGGCATGAACTTCCAATCATCTCATAAAGATTCAATTTCCAAAAACTGTTTCTGGACACGTATAACGTCCTCACATTGTGTTTTTCTTTTGACTTTTATTTGTCAAACAAAGGGAAAAAAGAAAAAAGAGTTTTGTTTGTCAACTCCACATTAGTTTTCTTTTCGTTTCACTTCTCATCTAAGAAGCTGCTTCAGTTCTGCACTGAAGAAGTTCTGACCTGGATGAGTGAGAATGTTCAGGGACAAAGGGACAGAAATGTCTCCAAGAGACAACTGTCGGGTGAGGTTTTCTCGACCTTCCTGCACAGACCTATGTCAAGGACACAAGGACAGGGAATATTTTAATGGAACCAGGTCCAACCCTGTGGCCTGGCGTCCTGTCCTTAAAGATGTTATTTTTATATAAATGTGATTCTGTAACATCTGGGTCAAATCTTACTGTAATAAACAGATTTGGTTTCTGGGACAGTTGTCAGCAACTGAACTTTGTTTTGGACTTTAAAGACGTTTGAATCCCAAACCCAGGAACTACGTCAGTTTCAGGACTGGAGAAACAGATGAAGTTCCTCGTTTTTTCACATTTTTAATCTATTTTGTCTTCATTTAGACTTATAAATCATTTGCTTTCTCACACGCTGTACCTACAATGTAATGCAATACCAACAGGCTGCCACAGGAGGTGCCATTCAGCATGTGGTTCCTAAAGATCGTGAATAATATTAATAATTATTTATTTATTTATTTTTTGTTTGTGTGCTCCCAGCCATGGTCCTTTCACTTCTCCCTTTAAGAGCGCCCCCTTCTGTAGACCAAGGGAGTTAGAGACAAACAGCTGCAGAACTGAGCTTCAGACAAAGTGAGGAATATTTAGAATTCCACCTTCTTTTTTCCTCTTGGTTCCTAAGCGTCTGTTGCAGCCGAGACTTCAGAGAACTGGTTACATCCGTTTCTTTATCCCAACAAGGTTTAAAGTCCAACAGCACCACAGACTGGGCTTCAAGTTCCCACAGGAAGTCAGGTTTTCCGAAGGGTTAGGTTGACAGAAACTGGACTTCTTGGAGCTGGAAAGACGTTTGGTTCCTCAACTGAGGAACTCTGTCAGTTCCTGCAGCAGAAAAACGAAGTTCCTCATTTAAGGAAGCAAACGTCTTTCAAGCTGAAATTCCTGACAGTGAATGTCTTTGGGTTCCTACAGCAGGACTTTCTCCAAGCTTTTTGGAAGGTTTGTCTCTAATTAGTTGCTTGAAATCATCAAATCAACCATACAATAAGTAAAGTCCTTCAGACCAGACCAGACCAGACCAGACCAGACGATCACAGAGCGGCTCTGAGTGCAGCCCAGGCAGCAGGTCTCTCTGTTTCTCTGCTCACAGGCTGGAAAAACACAAATAACGGTGCCGCTGGGAAAATGCCAGGAGCCGGGAGTAATGATGATGAAGCAGAAGAGGAGTGCTGCTGCTTCTTCTTCTTCATCTTCTGAAATGCTTACAAAGCTTTGCCCCCAGATCTTTGTGTGCTCTCCTCTCAGAGTAGAGGCTGAATTAATCCTGCACCTCTGACACGATGGAACTCAACTTCTCTCTACGTCCGCAGGGAAACTCCAACAACATCTCCAGCATCGACATCTCCGTGGGCTTCGTCGGACTGGAGAGCTACATCGAAGCGCCCGCCGTAGTCCTTACGTCTCTCAGCACGTACGCGGGGCCCCTGCTGTGGGCCTGTCACCTCATCTGCTACCTGAGCTCCGAGGAGAACAGGTGAGTCACACAGTCACCTGGTACTGGTAACAGGTGCAGCAGACAATACCCACCGACCCCAGTGTCTTTCCATGAATGTTTAAGTCCATCCTGGTAGTGATGGGGCCCTGGACCAGATGGGTCCACCAAAGTCTACATATGAGGAACATACAGTGTTGGAAAATATTTATTTACATTTTTTTTTTACAAAGATGGACAGGATCAGGATTGAGGTGATTAGAGGGACAACACAGACTGGAAGGTTTGGAGACAAAGCTAGAGAAGACAGATTGAGATGGATGGACATGTGCAGAGGAGGGACAGTGGAGACATTGGTAAAAGAATGATCCTAGAGATGGAGCTACCAGGTAGGAGACAAAGAGGAGATTGATGGATGCAGTAAGGGAGGACATGGAGGTAGTAGGAGTTAGAGTAGAAGATGGAGAGGACAGACAAATTGTTGACTCATTGTGGCAACTGCTGAAAATGGGACAAGAAGAAGAAAGAAATTATTCAAAACAAAGAAAATAAATATAAAACACTAAATATAAACAAAGAAAAAGCAGAATTGTCAAACATTTTCATTTTGGGAAAATTCACAGTTGAAGTCTTTGCAATGCCCACAGGCTGCCACAGGAGGTGCCATTCAGCATGTGGTTCCCGAGGGGCGTTAATGATAATAATAATAATTTTTCGTTTATTTCGTTTTTGTTTGTGTTTTCTGTGAGTGCTCCCAGCCATGGTCCTTTCACTTCTCCCTTTAAGAGCGCCCCCTTCTGTAGACCAGGGGATTTAGAGACAAACAGCTGCAGAACTGAGCTTCAGACAAAGTGAGAAATATTTAGTGTTCCACCTTCTTTTTTCCTCTTGGTTCCTAAGCGTCTGTGGCAGCCGATCTCGACATCATTACTGGGAGACTTCAGAGAACTGGTTACATCTGTTTCTGCAGCTCAGCTTCTCCGACTCTTCTCTGCAGGGACGACAGCAGTGGAGAAAAATCCCAGCTAATTGGTTTATTTGTGGCGTCGGGGAGATTTGTTCACTCTTTGTCAAAGACGTGTGTAAACAACTTAACCTGCTCCAGACCTTCAGAGCAGGGAGGCTGGTGAACAGAGCTGCAGCTCAGCTCGTCCTCAGCGTGAGGTCCCTGCTCAGTCCTGACCGATGAGGTTGACGGACGACTGACCATCAGCTGCTGCTCTGACAGAAGCTACAGTGACATCTACTTTAATGGAGCTTCTCTTTAACCTGCCTGTGGTTTCTACGCCTGCGACTCATCTGGGCCTGAAACACAAACAGCTGCGTCTGTCAGCGAAGCAAAATCAAGGAATTTAGACACAGGCGGCTGTAGATGAAGAAGAAGAAGAAGAAGTTGATCTTCATCGGAGCTGCACTGAATGTGC
>JAFBJS010000853.1:182-22611 GCA_016785265.1 Paraplagusia blochii
TAATTTTTTGGTTTGGAGACTAGTGATCACTGTGAAATACTGTCCTCATAAGATCCAGAACAGTGGTTCTTAACCTGGGTTCGATCGAACCCCAGGGGTTCGGTGGAGCCTCTGGACCACTGGGTTAGACAAAAGAGTGGTACAAAAGTGTGGATGCAAATGTAAACCTTTTGCGCCCCCTATGGGCACAGGTAATTAACGTGGCCCATTCAGTTAGCCTTGTCCAAATTAGAATATTTGGTTTCTAATGTAATTATTATTCTTTTCTCCACAATGAACCCTACACATGGCTTCAGGAAGGCTAGAAACATGTTAGTCTTTCTATATGACTGTTGTGGACGTAAACATGCATTTTTATTCTTACCTGTTGGTGAAGGCGTTGCCCATATTCCTGACTCTTCCTCTCACTGTTCCACTGGTTTGAGTTCTGTAACTGTTTAACTCGGGTGACGTCAGAGGTTGAAACAGACGACCTGAAAAGAACAGGAGTTTGATCTGAGTAAAATTGTCCACAAGGGGCAGCAATGGACCAGCAGCTGCTGTGTTGCACTAATGAAAACTCCTCTCTAAATTAGTCATAGAAATATGAATGTGTTGACATGTCCCAAAGGTGGAAAGACATTTTCTTAATTAATATTAATGGATTTTTTTGCTGGTTGTGACATGTTTTGTCAAACATGCTTCACTACACACCATGTCCAAGACCCTCACTCTGGCTGAGAATCTTCTTGTTGGAGGACGGTGTTGGGTCCGTGTTCCCGGCCAGGATGCGTCTCCAGTAATCTTCAGGGAGGGACAAAAAACGGCAAACAACCTGAAGACAAAAAAAAGTTACTTTGAATTTCAGAGTGAGGTTAAACAATTAACAAAGACTGAGAATTTGTTTTAACTCCTGCCCATCATTACCAGGTGGAGGTTCTGTTATTATACGGTTAAAAAACACTTTGTACCATGTGACTCCCGATGAGTTCATTGTTTTAGGAGCTGACCTTGGGCTGAGTGTTGGTGTCTCTCATGATGGTAGTAGGCGATGGTTCAGACATGCCATGACCTACGATGGTAGGACCAAAGACCCGAGCCAAATTATTCTGGTCCATCTGACAGCGGGGACTTCGCATCACCCTGAACAAAACACAAAATCTTTCAGTTTAACCCAAGAATAGAACATGTAGAAGATAAAACTTCTCAATTGCTTCCAATAATGTAGTTGTGTCAGAAGAAACTGGAACGTTACTTGTGTAAGTGTAGCATAAGGAAGGCCAGTGTGTCTCTGTTGGCTTTGGGAAGTTCAGCTATGGCCTGGAACATCACCGCTGAGCTGTTGTCCTCATCAGGTAGTTCTGAAAGGGACACAGAGAAGATATGAGCTCAGACCAAAGAGTTAGAAATCCAATGGAATAACAACTTCTGTGTCTGTGCAAGACAATGGACGATGGTCTGAGCTGGACTAGTGGTCTACAAACAATGGTTTCGAAAAGACCAGATTTTGATTAGGAGTCAAAGTTGATACCAGATGCCTCCATGAAGGTCCTGTGCAGCCTGAATGTGACCAGAGGTTCCCTCAGTTTCCTCAGGAAGTCCTTGAGGAGCCCACAGACCACGTGGATGTCAGACACCTTACTTAACACCAGGGGAGTCTTTCCCTGAAGGAACCGCTCTCTGAGCTCCTTCACTGGACGCTCTCCTCCAGGAACTCGGTACAGTCCTCTCTAAAGGACACACAAGTTGAAGACCATAGACATCTTGAAGTTTTGTTTCAGTCCATTCCAAACCACTGTGAGGCTTCCTCTGAACCCAAACCCTCACCTCTTCCAGGCCTCGCTTCTCAATCTCAGCCACACAGTCGGTGATGAGTCGCGGGACTCGAGGATGAGTCTCTGGAGCAAACCTGTCCAAAGAACCCTGAAGAAGAACCATTCAAGCTACTGAACTTTTACACTTGGATGGAAATTATTTTCTTCAGACAACAGTAATTGGAGTCATGTGACAAACCTGAGGCTCCTGGGCCTGTGCTGTACGTCCTGTGGGCGGAGCCACAGAGCAGCCAACGGTGAACTTCTGTTTACACTCAGGATGAGCCACAGCGCGACAGTTCCTACATTTCACTGCCATCTTCCCAAAACGGATCCTCTTCCCACATGACTGACACATTTCAGGGCGGATCACCTGCAGGAAGTGGAACAATGACATCACAGATGTTTCCTGACTTTACTGATTTTTTTATTTATTATTTTATATTTCCTCAATCTTCTCGACTTCTTTCCCTGTAAATATGTTTGCTGTTGTTTTTTTTTTACCGTTTTAGAAACAAAGACGTGTGTGGGTGTTTTATCAGCCCTGCCAGGAGGGGGAGCTTTGATGTCGATACTCGGCTCCACAGCAACTTCGCTCTCTGTCTCCATTGTCTCGTCTCCAGGACACCATACAGATGTCTCATCTGAGATTTTAATAACAGATGGTTTATTCATGGTAAAAGAAGGGAAGTAAAGACCTGTGCAGGTCTTCTACAACAATCCTACCACGTTCAGTCGGTTAACGTTCAACTTCATTAGCTTTGTGGACTCACCGGCTCCCCCTAGAGACACTGCGCACTCCTGACTGATGGTCCTGACCGGTCTCTCCAAGGTCTCCTGCTGGGTGATTCCTACAACCATGTGGATCTGACCCACCGAGTCTGGAGTGCAGACTGAGGCCTTCACCACCGTCTCCACCTCCTGGAACACACACATGTCACATGACCTGGACAAAACCCTCAATCTGCCCCACGGTCCCTTCAGATGGTGGAGTCACAGTTGAGTCTGACCTTCTCAATGGTCTTCCTCTCCGTCAGCTCCGTGGTCACGTTACTGCCTCGCCCTCGTTTCACCGGTGGTAGCCCCAGAGTGGGACCCATGGAAGAACGCTGCAGGGACGACAGTCTGGTTTTTATTTCAATTTCTCCGTCTCTGTGTGTTGATCAGCGGCGACTTCGTCTCCTCACCCTCCTCTCCCTGGCTCGTGATCTCAGGGGCTTCATCATGGGCGCGTTAAGATCCTGTGAAGAGAGAACGAAGATCTTGTCTGGACCAGGACGGACTGGAGGCGAGAGAAGGTGGATCAGGTCCATACCAGGTCGTCATCAGTGCGATCGTAGCTGATGTCGGAGTGAGAGAGGAAGGACGACTCGTCGATGGCTGAGAGTCTGGAAACGCAAGATCACAACATCATTCACCAAAAAAAAAAAAAAAAAACTAAGTCACATTTACAAAATCAGTTGACACGGCATCTGTGAGACGGAGCAACAGCGCCACTCTGTGGACAAATGTGAACTAAGTCATTTTAACTCAACTCAGATGAGTGGATGAAGAGAACAGGAGATGATTGACAAGGGAAACCCCTGAAAAAGGGACAAGACCGAAGGAAAAAAAAGAGGACAAATAGGCAGGAGACAGAGCTGGAGGTGGAGGAGTTAAAGATGCTGCTGAGATTCTCTTCAGGAGAGACAAGGATGGACAGGATCAGGAATGAGGTGATAAGAGGGACAACACAGACATGAAGGTTTGGAGAAAAATAAGCTAGAGAAGACAGATTGAGATGGTTTGGACATGTTCAGAGGAGGGACAGTGGATACATTGGTAGAAGAATGACCCTAGAGATGGAGCTACCAGGTAGGAGACAAAGAGGAGATATGGACATGGAGGTAGTTGGAGTAGAAGATAGAGAGAACATGGACACTTATGTCTCTTCATTCACATATTGTCCAACATTAAATCCTTTCTTCAAGTGTGTGGTGTTATTCTAAGGTCAACTTTCCGTTTGTTGCTGCGCTGCACCGTCACATTTCCTCCACCTCGGTGTTCAAACGTCGCCAAAAGTGACTTCTGCTCCTCGTTCAGACAGGCGCTGGACTTACTGTCGTGGACCAGGATGTCGCACATCAGCTGCATCTGCCGCTGCTGCAACATCAAACCACAGACCAACAGCTGCCATGAGCTCGGAGACTCAGGTGAACCCCAGCCCCGTCCACAACCCTCCTCCTCACCAGGTACTGGTAGTCCGCCTCCACCTTGTATCGCTTCTTCATCTCCACGTCCAGCTGATTGCGAGCGTGCTTCAGGTGGACCTCCAGTGCAGCTTTGGCCACATCTGACTTCACCAGCAGCTCTTTGTATTTCTTCAACTCCAGCTCAGCGTGAAGCCAACGTTTCCTCACGCCCTCGAAGTTCCTCACCACCTCCAACATCCCTGAGTGATGGAGATGGAGACAGATGGAAACCAAGAAACCAGACAAAGACCAAGGAGACACAGACGGATGGAGAACAAGGAGATGGCCAGAGACCAACGGATAAGAGACAGATGGAGAACAAGAAGAAAAACAGAGACCAAGGAGATGGAGATAGATGGAGACCAAAGAGACAGAGACAGATGGAGAACAAGAAGACAGACAAATGGAGACCAAAGAGACATCTTAAAAACACAGTGTCTGAGTCCTTCATAGTTCATGTGTGTGTCTTCTGACCCAGCTCAGTGTTCTGAGAACTTTCTTCAATGCTGATTCTCTGGAGACACAGGGCCAGCAGCTCCTCTATGATCGCCCGAGTCTCTCCCATCCCTGCAGCAGAGACGTTTCCACATTTATAAATTCATCATAGGTTTTTAATGGAGGAAAATAAACTCCTTGTCATTGTGATCCACACCACTGAACCTGGAACCCTCTGGACACAGACCTGGTTTCTTTTACTGCTTTGCCACCAGTGTCCCTCAAAGATGCCTCAAAGCTTGAGGAGAAAGAAGAAGAGGACCAGGGTTCTCCACACTGAGGAACTCCTGAAAGGAGTAAAGTAAAAAAATACATACATAATTTTTATCCTATAAAATAAACTAGAAATATATAACAATATAAAAAATTTAACATTAAAATAAAGTAAAATAAAAGAGCGAAGACGCGGGGCTGCTGGAGGGCGAGGACAGGATGTGACGACATCGTCATCATTTTGATGGCCAAAATGAATAGTAACAGAATTTCACCTCAACAATGTCAACGGTCCAAAAACCTAATCCAATATACGTCCAGCAGTCGCAGCTCAGGGGTACAGGCTGCGCATGTGCAGTGTGACGTTCTTCGATAACTAGAAGTGCGGGGCTAACGCTGCTATCGACACAAACAAAGTATTAACCAACGAAGAAGATCATCTTACGGTGATTGCGTAATTCCTACTGTATTCAGCTCCCACAGGCGTCAGACAAACTTTTTAGAGCAAAAACTCTAAACTTCGTTAAGTTGGGACGTTTTTTTCGTGTCGTGTTTTTTTTCAATTTCAATTTTCTGTTGTTGAGACTTTAGTTCCCGCCGAGTTATTTTAACGAAACACAGTCTGTGAGCAGCAGAGTTTACCCGAGTCTGTCCAACCACGTCCTCAGCTACAAACACAACCATATCAACCGATCAATCAGAGCTGGCCTATGAGCTGCAGCCTGTGTTGGTCACGTGGTCATTTAGGTCAATGAGCTCAGGTGAACACCGGGACGTCATCACGTCTTTCAGCAGAGACCTTCAAATGTGCATCATTTCCTATTAGTCTTGTTCAAACAATAATACAGTGTAATGTGTGGGATGTTCGTTGGTACTTTTTATTTATTTCATATATTTTACTGGATTTTTAATTGGCGTCTTCCCTCGTACTCCCCCTGGCGGTGGAAACAGGGATCGGTGTGTTTTAGGAGCTTCCGCAAAGAACAGCGTTTCATTTAATATTATGTGTAATAAAATGGAATAGTTAATTTGGAAAAGAAAATATCTATAACAAAATCCAAACCTCACAAATGTAAAGTACACAATATTAACACAAATTTAACCACAGTCGGTAATGATTATTGATACTTACTCTTTTTATTATTACGTTTAAAGTCTATTTTTGGAATATTGTAATTTTTACACATGTATTTGTGTCTTTACATATTTCTATTTGCTTATTTGTTTCGTCTATGATGCGTTCAAAGGTCTTCAGTGTGGTGTGGATGTTTGTATCGCGTGATAAAGCAGTGTTATCACTGGTGTAGTGTACAGTTGTGTTATTACACTGGTACGTGTGTGGTCTCTGCGCGTGTGTGGCTGTACGGTACGGTGGCCGCGTGGGCTCATAAACGCCTCCCTCAGTGTAGCAGTAATAATGGAGGGGGTCACAGTCGGACAGGTATTTGATGCAGAATGCATCCTCAGCAAACGGCCCAGAAAGGTAAGAAACGGTAGCCGTAGACACTGCATTTGCAACTAAGGGCTGCGGTTCGATGCCCCCTCACTCTGTTTCTATGTTTATTCACAGGGGAAGTTTGAATATCTGGTCAAATGGAGAGGGTGGTCGTCCAAGTAAGTAGTGTTAGCCTCAGTAGCCTAGCCTAGCTCCGCTTAGCCTAGCCTGAATTAGCTCCATCCAGACACAGACACGGAGCAGAGGAGAGAACGAGACAATGAGTCGTTGTGGATTCAGAAACGGATAAAAAGATCGAACGATGCGGTTCGAAGCCCAAACGCAGACACGGAGCAGCGGACAGGGCAGCAGCTCCGTCCCGGTCACCTGAACGTCTCACCGGATAAAAGCTTTATTCAGGGTCCTGTGTGAGGCGTTCAGTGACCAAAACTGACTACATATATAGAATGTTTAATTATATACAGCACTATTTTTGGCCATATCTCGGTTGACACGATGCACAACTGTGGATTTAATATTTCGTCATATTTTGTGGATATTAATGACAATTATCGGTACGAATGTTGCTTTTTAATTTACTTAACATTTAGTAGAAAGTTGAATTAGCAGCAACAACAAATAAGATAAATTAAATTAGGGTTAACGTTGATATACATTGGTTTCATTTAATGTTTTAAAATCTGCTTCTGTGCCTCAGTTTTATGGATTCTAACATGTTTCTTCTGGCAGTTGCGCAGTTTTCCTTATGATGTTATTTCAGCACATAAAAATGATGAATATTGCACAGTGACGACGACTTCACAATGAAACCTATTACAGTCTTACAGCGGGGGGCGCTCACAGTGCAGTAAACAGTCATGCGTATCACACTGGAAGTCCCCTAAGGGCCACACTTGACCACGACCCCAGAGTTTAACAACAACAGTTGACTTTTGCCCTGTTTGTTGTATTGATTGATGGATCATTTTCAGACACAACAGCTGGGAACCCGAGGAGAACATTCTGGACCCTCGTCTTCTGGCTGCCTTTCACAAGAGGTGAGTGAGTTGCTGGTGTTTCAGCGCAGCAGTGTTGTGGTTCTAGACGTCAGTGATGTTGATGAGAATTCTGTTTTCATTGCTTGACACAGAGAACAAGAACGAGAACTTCTGTTCCAGACTAAAGGGAAACGCCCGCGAGGACGACCTCGAAAGATCCAGGTAACCCTGGTAGCTGGTTCTTCAGGTGTCACCTCTGTTCTTCCACCTTCAGATTCACTCAGTGTTTGCTTCCCATTGCAGCCGACACCGCCCACGACCAAAGACAGCCGCTCCTCGTCTTCATCCTCCTCGGGACTCTCGTCGTCAGGGTCTTCTTCAGAAGATGAAGACCTTTCCAAGAAGGCCAAGCCCACTCCCCGGGTTCACCCAGTCCCACAGAAGAGGCCACAGATCCTGCTCGCCAAACCAGACCACAAGAAGAAGCGTGGGAGAAAGCCGCTGCACCCAGACCTGAAAGCTCTCCGACAGGCCAAGAGCAAATTGCCTCCTCTGTCTCCTCCTCCTCCACCTGCTTCTCCTTCTCCCTCTTCTCTCTCTCCTCCTGGACTTGCTGCAGCTCAGCGGCACCACCCGTCCGTCAGGCCGTCCAGGGAAGAGCTGCGGACCGGGGTGAAGAAGCCGCTGCAGCCTGCCAGCTTCACCTACACCGGTCTGGGCAGGACGTCAAGGAACGAGGCCGGTTCTGCCTCCAACAGTTCTTTCGTCCAGTCGTTGTCACCAAAACCAGGATCGATGAGCTGTGCCTGGACCAATCGTTCTCTGTCATCTCCATCTCCTGGCTCCTCCCACAAAGGCCTGCCTTCAGCTCAGAGTAAACACATAACGTCTGAGCTAAAGTCCAGCAGCAGGAGTGACGGCTTCAAGACGACTCCACTCAAACAGAGCAGCGGAACGTCGGGGTCGGGTAGTCTGCACGGAACCTTTGACAGAGCAGCTGTTTCCCAACGTTCCCAGTCCAACCAGAGGAGGCAGGATGGAGCCGGCGCTCAGACGGGGTCCGGACAACACAAGCAGATTTCACAGCTTTCTTCCGCCAGAGATCGGGCCAATCAGGCCTTGAGTCTTCGTGCACTAAATCTGCAAAGTGTCAGTCGGCCGACGTGTGGTGTCGTCTTCCAAGGCAACATCACAGATGGCGCTGCGGTGTCCAGGTCCAGCTCAAGGAGCAGCGGAATCATGGCAAAAGGTGGAGCTAAAGACGGTCGGCCCTCTGCTTGCGGGCAGCGCACTGCGATAAATGTGGGAGAGCACGTCCGAGGGAAGGAGGTCACACCAGGAAGCGGGGCAGGTCGGGGGAACGGGAGCAGTGCCAACCGCAGCCTGAACGAGCTGAGCACTGGAGACTCAGACGAGACCAGCAGCAGCGAATCGGAGCAGGGCGTCGTCCTGTACCCAGCGGCTAACAGCCGACCCAGCCTGGGCAGCAGCACCGCAGACTCGGACACAGAGACGGATTGGCGGCCGGCGCGCAGCCTCCTGGAGCACGTGTTTGTTACCGACGTCACAGCCAATTTCATCACAGTGACAGTGAAGGAGTCGCCGACCAGCGTTGGCTTTTTTAATTCACTGAACCACTAGGGGCGCTGGTGATACCAGGCTACCTCTTCACAATCCTTCTACCACAGCTGCCAAGGTTCGGACTGGGACCCTCACTTTTCCAGAATTCCACAGAGACTTGTGGACTTCCGTCTCATCCCTGTTCAGAACAACGTCCTATCACTTCATGGAATAAGACAGCATTTATTATGGTGGTGTGTTTATGGCGCCCTCTGCTGAATAATATTCAATGTTAGCTGGTTTGTTGATACTGTAGGATCTTTTGTTGAACTTCAAACCTTAAAAATCCAGTTTCATTTTTGTAAGAAAACAAGTTGTCTTACCTTCAAGAGTTTTTCCACGAGCAGAGTAGGTGACAGGAACCACAGTTTGAGCCTCCACACAGTTTTGATGTTATCTTGTTCCTCAGACATCACAGAAGTTAAGTTTCTTCAATGAATGACAAACCTAAGGTGTGAACACTCAAAAAGTCCACAGAGTCAATTCACCTTTTGTCTGCCTGTGCGGCCATTTCACAAACTGGCCACAGGAGGCAGCGCAGCACTCACAGCTCTAGCCTGTCTGTGTGCGCCGGTCAATGATTTTCTCTCTGGACTCTGAGGACAGTTCTCACAGACAGGAGAAGTCCACCAACAGTATTACTATTAAACTCAGTGTTAAAAAAATCATTAGCTTCTGTTCCTGTTAATGGTTGCATTTAGGATACAGGAAAAGTGTAGGACGAATATGTCTCAGTTGACGACATAAACATGCTGATGGATGTTTGACTCCAACCCCTCAGTGCCTCAGGTTCTCCTCACGTTGGCGAGTCGCTCGTCATCTGCTCACTGTTGGTCAGAAATGTAAAGAAAGGAGAAAAGTTAATTTTTTTTTTTAATCTGAAGTCAGAAAAGAGAGAATGTTTGAACTTTTCTTTGTCTTCGTCGTCTCTTTGGACCAAAGGTGTTTTTTCCCTCCACCCTCTTTGTTCTCGTCATGAATGGTTTGCACAGATCCATGAAGCTGACTCTTCCTCCTCTTCATCACTGAGAAGACATTTCACACTTTTATACAGTTTGAAAACCTTTGTCAACTTTTTCTGACACTTCATGTTAATTTATATTTTACTGTACATATATATGTTGATGTTTTTTCATGTGATTTATCTGGTGCTCGTCACAGACACGAATATTCCAAATAAACCATAAACTGTTACTGTGTACTTTTTCACTTCCACCAGCAGATGTCACTGTCGGAGTCCTAGAGAACTAAATGGGATAAACAGAGTCACAACTGTGTTTGATTTTATAAATACAAATATTTCAGGGCTTTCTGTGTTTATCACGTGATTTTTTTTTCTATTAAAATATATTCATTGTCTTAAGTTCATTTTTTACTGAAATATCCTACACACACACACACTCACACTGAGTCGATCTTCAATCATTCGTCCATTATTAATGTCTGTGCCACTTGGACACCGTAAATCAGTGTTAGTTTAGTGAAAGTGTGACATCACTGAGTGATGTGATGTCAGAGTAACTGAGTAAATGTACTTAGTTACACAAACAACACACCTCGTCAGTGTGTGTGTGTGTTGATTTATGGTCACAGACGTGGAATTTTCCCAAAATAAGTTTGAGTAAACAGCAGTGACAGAGGAGCCTCACAGCAGCAGCTGGTATGTGTCAACAGTGTGAACAGTGTGAGGCAGTGTGCACACACACACACACACACAGACGTGAACATGCACACACACAAACACTGTGTCCAAATACAAATTCACTTTTTACTGTTATGATTTTTCTTTTACAGAAAAAAAGGTCATTAAGAACCACTGACACTTTGCTGCCCTCTGTGGGCGGTGCACAGAAAAACATGCCGTCAAATTGGAGATAAAGATTGAAGAACGGTATTGCAAGGTAAAAACCAGCTGAAGATCACAGACGAATCACAGCAGAAATTAACCAGACACAAGGGGGCACAATCACATTTAAATAATTAAAAATTCAGCAGCGTGACAACGATTTAGCTTCGCTTGTACTAGAGTTGCCCTGACTGCTCCTTTAAGGTGAGTTAGCGGAAAAACGCTAACTACAAAGTTATCTAACATCGGGGAGTGAACCTGAGGTTAAGCACATTAACGTTAACTTTATGTCAATGATTTTAACACGGTCTGTTGTTCTATTGTTGGAAATAAATGACAAGAAAAAAACTCGTCGTTTCATTTTTCTGACATTATTTATGGCCTTTAAATCCACTGGACACTGAAATAATAAATCATGGTTATTACAGACGACTGACTTTAGTCTAGGATTAGATCACTGGGCTGTGTGTGTGTGTGTGTGTGTGTAGACGGTGGCGAACGCCTGTCTCCTCTCACCACAGTGAAAACCCTGAAAACGTCTCAGTGTGACATCCGACTGCCTCCATGGCCTGAACCCCCAGCCCCCCTCCACACACACACACACACACACACACACACACACACACACTTCACGCAGAGATCAAAACAGCTTTCTCCTGGAGGTGAGTCACACACTCTCCACCAACAACAGAGAAATGTAATTTTAGCTCAGGAGGACACAGGGCCTGTCTCACTGCTGCCTCTGGTGGTCAGTTTGTGTCATTGTCAATAGTTACACAAAATCATCGGACGGCTCCAGCATAGTGAGGAGTAGATGGAGGTTTTTGTTGTTTCTTGTCAAGAAAGAAGAGTGGAAAAAAAATAAAAGACAAAGCAGTAAACATATAAGATATGGACTTTAACTGGCAAAGAATTTATTGGGGTTAAACTTGTGGTTGGGCAATAGGGGGCGCTCACAGAACACTGAGTATATGGTTTGCACACAACACCGTGGTCCTTTAAATATAAAGTTAAAGGTGACAGTTAGTTTGGCACTTTTATTATCTGTAACAGGATGAAAAATAAATATCTTCATGAGGAAATAATAAAAATGACAGAGTCTGAGGTTATGTTGTTCATCAAGCAGCATTTTCCCTTTTTATTTTACACTTGACGTCAGTGAACGCCCCAACGGTATCATTTCTTATTTCAACAGAAATCACTTTAAATGTCATAAATACATGAAGCTGATTATATTAACTCGTGACACTGACCTTCATTTGTACAAAGTCATCAAATAAAAAAAACATATACATCAAATATACATCCTGCACTGTAAAAAACATACATCGTACGCGTTTCCTCAAATGTAAATTCCCACGTAAATATCTTTGAATCTGTGTGAAGTCACTGCGTATAAAAATAACACTATAAAAGAATTCCCGTGTCTGGAAGGAGGCACAATCCCGAGCCTCATCTTCCTCCTCTTGGTGAAGAACAGACTTGCTGTTGAACTGTGTGTACTGTCCCTTTAAGAGGCCTTTAGTCAACACTAACAACTTTTAGCTCAAAAGGTTTTCTTGTTGTTGAGGTTTGGGCCTTTTGGCAACTAAGCTTTTTTGCAGTACCCTTTCACTCCAGTAGAGGCGCTCATGCGGATGCCCTTCTCCTTGGGTTCCATTGTTCCCAGAAGGGCATCCAAACTCTGGGGCCAGCTTTGTTTGAAGTTTGTTTGAAGTTTGTTTGACGTTGGTAGACAACCTTCTGGATTCCAGATGTGGACCGCTGAAGTTGATGATGTCATCGTTCCCCGTTCCCTGCTTCTGGATTTATCCCAAAAATGATTTGCCATATTTAGTAAACACCACAGTGTGCACCCACAGGGGGCAGCGTTGATGTCATTACATCAGTGACCCCAAAATTGGGCCCTACTGACCATGTTAGCCTTGACGCGAAAGCTACAAAACGTGAACACTAGGGGGCAGCATGCTGATTGGTCCATTGTTACTGTGAGGAGGCGACGGTGATGAAGGTGGATGTCAAATATCGGCTCCATTTCTTTTACAAAGAACGCGTTTGTGTCCATGGAAACATGTCAGAGTCTTAGCTTACGATTACTGGTGGCGCTGTTGAGTTTGTGAGGAGGCGTTCGGAGGTTAAACGTACAGACCAGTCGACAACGTCACATTTAACTTTTGTGTTTGGTTTTTCACCAGGTTGAAAAAGTCGGTGTCAGTTGGGACACGAACACTTGCACTCAGAGATAATGGGGTACTGTACCGGGATCCAAATGCACCTTAGGGCGCCCCTTCTGTTCAGGCAGCGCCAGCGCAGCACAGTGACGTGCGTGGACTTGGCCGGTTTGCACATCATCCCCTCCGGTACCGAGCAGGACCGCTTCGTGGAGCAGCTGCCCACTCGGACGTAACGGGGCCAGAACCTGGTGCCCAGGTCGGTCCAGGCGTGGATCACCGGGCACAGGGCGTAGGACCAGAGCCAGAGCTGCAGCTTCCTCCGCAGCTTCCTGCTCGGCTTCTGCTTCTTCCCGTGAAGCAGCTCGAAGTCCATGGCTCGGATCTCCTTGGGCATCGCCGTCAGTTTCTGCCGCAGGTCGGCGTCGCTCCACGGCGCGTCCTCGCCGCCCGCGGGCCGATCCTCGGGCGCAGACACGGACATGTAGAGGGGGTCAAAGTGGTTTCCCAGTGCACTCCGCAGCTCGGTCTCGTTCAGGTCCTTCTCCTTGGGGTCCAACAGCGGGTCCGGGTCCTCGTTCAGCTGCAGCACGGGCAGAGAGTCGCTGGGAATGGGACGCAGCAGGTAGAAGTGTTGGCACGCGCCCTGCTCGATCCTGACACCCAGACAAAAAAGCAGAACCAGAACCGTCAACCAGCAACAGGACTGATCCATGTCCTCTGAGCGTCCTGGCTCCGCGCAGGGTCAGGGTCCAGTGGAAATCCTACTCCAAACTCAATAAAAACTGATCCAGAACTAAATCCAAGTCGGCGTCAGAGCGCACAGACGCACCGGCACCAGCTGACGCCAGTCCTACACTCGTCCAGACAGTTCCAGCTCTGCAGGGCTGCAGGGTCACACACAGACTCCCGCACCTCCACCAATAGTGTCCATGACCCGGCTCTCAGCCCAGAACCTCCACGGCCTCACAGACCTGCGGAGCCCGAACCTCACTGTTCTCTGTCCGCATGTTGGCGCTGCGGCTCCCGCTGCTGAAGTGAAGGAGCCGCGGAGACGAGGGTGAAATAAAGAGGGGAGTGATGATGTAAGAAGACCACACACACACGCACACCCCGACACACACTCACACTCACACAGAGGACTGTAGGACTAATATACAAACCCAAATACCAGAAAAGTCGGTCCACCTCCTGAAGATTCAGTCAAAGTCAAACGTTTATCAGACAGAAAGACAAAGACGTCCATTGTTTTTTCTCACAAACTTAAAAACACATTTGTTCTTCATGGGGTCACCACCCTTTTCTTCTCACCACAGCCTGAAGACCAACAGACCTGGTTTTCTGGGTTTTAATTTATCATCCTTTTCTAAACTTCTGATCTGGTCTAAAGGTCCGATGGTCTGATGGACTGGTCCTCCTGGTGCTGCAGAGACACATGGACCATGAGCTTTAGGAAAAACCAAGGAAGTTTATGAGACTTGGGTCCAAGTCCAACATTAGAGGACGTTCACATATCTGCAGTTTACAGACCAGCACAGAGATTGGAGCTAAACCTCTGGTTCATGTGAGTCTGGAAGGCACCGAGAGTCAACAGAAGGTCATGTGACCACAGGGTCTTTGTATTTGAGTTGAACTCAGGTCCAGACCTGGACTGGTTCTAAGTTCTGACCTGAGGTCTGTTTTCATCTGGACCAGCTTCAGATTCAGGGAGTTTCTGGGATTCAAACCCCCCAACAGATCTGGAGCCATTCCCAGCAGTGACCTGATGGAGGCGGAGTTGCACCCTCTACCATAGGGTGATATTCATTCACACCTGTGGTCAGAGTGAAAATAGACTGTTATCAGGAACAACAGCAGAGAGACAGGAATCAAACCTGTGACCTTGATGTTGTATGGCAAGAGCTCTTAACCGCTGTGCCACTGTGTGGAACACATCTGTGACACAGTTCATAGTTTTGTTGTTCCTGACTTCTGCTCTTGTCCGTTCTCCTCTTCCTTCTCCTCCTTCTACTTTTCCTCAACCTTCACCTCCTTCTTCCCATACCCTTCTTTCTCCTTCCTCCTTCTCCTCCTGGTCCTTCACCACCTCCTCTCATCTACGTCCTTCTCATTATACTCTTCCTACTCCTCCATGACTCCTTGTCCACCTCCTTCTCCTTCTCCTCCTTCACCTCCTCCCCCTAGTCCACCACGTCCTCCTACTCCTCCGCCTCTCCAGTTTACTGTGTATTTGGGGGTAATTTTCTGCTTGATGCGACGTGTGTGACGGCGCCTTGTAAACTGTCACATCTCTGTGGACAGGAAGTCAGATAAGGCACTTCCTGTCTCCTAAAAATCTCAACCTTTAATCCTTCACTCGGTCACGGGAGACGACAGGTCACACTGTGATGCGTTCATGGCCCCAGGACGTTCACGTTCCAGAAAAATGTCACATCAGAGGCCTGGGCTGAGAGGGTGAAGCTGGAGTCTGAAAATATCAGCAAGAGAAAAAACAAAAACAACAACATTAATAAAAAAAAGTTCCACACAAACTGACGCAAACTGCTGAATGCTATACTGCAGGCAACCACTGGGGGCAGCAGTGTCATGGAAGAAAACTCTGTAGTTTTGTAGCATTACACTGTTGTAGAACCTTTACTGTAAAATAATAAATATCTACACTATAATTTTACGGTTGCAGAAAATTTTTTAAACGATTTAGAAATAAATAAAAAATGTTATCTGCCTTTTAGTTTGGAGTGTTTTTGGAGGGACAGGCTGCTGGAGTTCTGCTGGAAACATCTGTTTCTCCAACATCTGCATCTCCTCCAAAAATTGGGTCGAAAGATTAAATTTTTTCCTCGCTGCAATGATAGCAGCAGACGGCGGGGAAACGACGGTGGTGTTTGTGTGTTTGCGTCTTCGCTGCCACCCTGAAGCTAACGGCGTCTCCGTCTTTCTCTCTTCTGCTAATGGAGCGTTCAAATCTCCTCGTCGTCGTCTCTCCATCAAAGCTGCTCCGTGGCAGAAACAAACACACAACAAACACGCCGGCGTTATCTGCTGCTGCTGCTGCCGCGTCCTGGGAGGCCCGACGTCTGATTGGCTGAGGAGATTAAAGCCACGCTCTCCATCCCCAGATCAGAGGAACCTCCACTCGACTGAACAACGGCGACACCACTGCTGAGGCATTCTGGGAAATCAAAGAGGAAAATCATTCAACGTGTGTGTGGCTTTTGACATTAAAGAATGTGACGTCATGTTTCTGATCTACAGTGAAGCATCGTCCACATCTGGACCTGTCCCTACAGCACGTCTTTGGCCTTCATTCAGTGGCCCACATGGGCAGTCCACTACTAGAGAAGTGGACTGAAGGACTTCACAACTAAATGAGTGGTTATCAGAGGTTCATTAGAAGCATGGACCGCTGAAGTATGAGTGGTCCACTGAATGAGTGTCCCCTTAAACAACAGGCCCAACAAGTGAGTGGTCAATGAAATGAGTGACCGACTAAATGAAGATTCCACAGCCATGAGCAGGCAAACTGAGCGGCCCACAAGATAAGCAATCGACTCAATGAGCGGTCCATTAAACCAGCGGCCCAGTCGGTGAGCGGCCCACCAGGGCTGGGTGGAGTGTAAACAGTCCTGGTTGCCGTAGAACTTGGCGCCAGTTCAAGTCTTGACACATGTAAAAGAGTGGAGTCACATTTGTTTGTGATGAATCAGAACACACATGAATAAAAGTGACGTTTGAAGGTGATTTACTCCAGTCGTCGTCGTGTGTGTGCACTTTTCACATTCCAGCCTTTCGTCTGCGGCGCTGGGAGCCAAGTCCTTCAGCAGGAATCCTGTGGTTTGGAGCGACGCTCCAGAATGCTCCCAGCGCTCCGGGGGAAAAAAACAGTCACTGCCAGTGGTGGTGTGAGATTCCAGTTGGTTCACACCCTCCCACATGGCGTCCTCTGACCGCCGCCGCCGCCGCCACCGCCGCCGCCGGCTGCTGCAGCAGATTCCTGTCACAGCTCCAGACTGAGCTGTAGGAGAGCGGATCAGGACACAGCGGCCAAAAACAACCAGAGGAATCCTCTGAGGCCTGGGTCAGGAGGAGGAGGAGTAGAAGGAGGAACAGCAGGAGGAGCAGAGACTTTATATATTTCATAAAATTATCAATTTTTTCTTGTTTGTTGAAGTTGATTTCCATTTCTGTAGGTAACATTAAAAAGGTGCCGTCAGTGACCACACTAAAAGCCAAAGATCACTAGATGGCGCTCCTACACATAATCCATAATTTCCCCAAGGATAATCCTGAGGGATTAATAAAGTTCTATCCATATACATTTCCATCCAAATATCTACACCTACTGCTGTGAACCAGGCATGGGTCACGAGGCAAACCGTTTGACTCCTGGGCCACGTTTTGATCTCGAAATTGGACACAAGGACCGAGTTAGGAGCCGAGAGATGGAGCAATTCATGTCAACCACAGGTGTCAACCTCTGGCTCGGGGACCAAATCTGTCCCGCAGTGTACTTAGATTTGGCCCACAAGGTCACATCAGTTGGCCCACCAGCAGCACGTAGACCTTAAATACTCTCAGAATTTGTTATATTAATAATGCATTTTTTATAGTACATACATTTTGTTCTGTAAAGAAAGATTTACATTAAAATTTATCAGGAAAGACGGAATAAGAAACAAATATCACTGATGTCTAAATTATTTCTAATGAAATTTCTCACGTGTTGGGCAACATTGGGCTTTTGCTGTTCCAGATTCAATGTTTCCATATGAAAAAAACAACATTTCATACCTGCAGAGAAGGAAAAAGATGCATGTTTACAGTCAATTTCTCAATCTATATTGAGTTTGCCCCCCCCCCAATGTAAACATAGATAAAGGCAAAAATACTATTAGACTTCTCTATGCCATCTTCAGGGAAAACCCAGGCGTTGCAGGGAAAAGGCAGAAGCAGAAAAAATAAAAAATAATCACTAACAAACCAATTATCTAATCTGGACACGTTTGGGGAGCCAGATTACAAAGTTGAATGGGCCACAACCAGCCCTCGGGCCTTAGTTTGCCCAAACCTGCTCTAAACTGTTGGGTTTCTCACAACTAGATGTCCGTCTCACTCAGAATTGTGGAAAAAAAAAACGATCTCAGAACAAATGCTGACAGCAGGGCTGACGCCTGAGTGGGGAGTTGAAAACAGATCTATGTTAATAATCTTTATTTACTAAACGTTAGCGTTAGCAGACATTGACTCACTGACTAAATAACTAACAGCTTTACCACCTTACATCTGAGCCACAGTATTGAGTCAATGTGAAAAAAGAGAGGGGGCGCCAGAGCAATTGTGACACTTTAATTAGTGCACGTGAGTCGTCAACACACTCAAACAACATCAAACAGCTGTAAACAGTACAGATCAGAGCTGCCACAGTTAATGCCCCACGTTAGCGCTTCACTCATCGCCGTCATCCTCATGTGCAAAAAAAGAAAAGAGACCAAAAGCACTCGTAATTTTCTGGCGTGCATAAAACGATTTTTGTTTTTGGTGCAGGTCGTAAAAAAATAAAGAATAAAAATAAACCACAGTAACTGAACCAAACAAGCACTGAACACAGAGAGAGGGAGGGGCTAAGTGCCGACAGACTCCTCCCACCACAGATGATGATAATATCACCACGCTGGATCGGAGAGAGGGACGAAAAAAAAACAAGAGTTACCACCAAGTCCATGCTGACGATTATCAAACACTTATGGTAAAATATTCTAGAATAAAAATACTATTTTACAAAACTGGAGTCACGTGGTGACTCCTCGGCCAATAAAATACTTCAAAAAGACCACAAAAGCAACAAGGAAAATGGTGACGTCACAGGAGACAAAACCGTACATTCACTTCAAGTAGAGGTGGGTCCATGCTGTGGGGCGCGGGGCCACAGAGAAACAATAGCCATCAGCAGGATTTATATTGACGATGAAGGACCTTGTGCAAAACCACCTGGACACAAAACAAGCAGTGCATCGATTTGGTCATAACAGTCAATGCCATGGATTCCGAGGCTCAGTGGAGTTGAACCAGCAACTTTGTTTTTTTCTTCAACCAACAAACAAGCAAAAATAAGATCTAGCATCTTCATCTGACCACAGATTTTTTTACCTTAGACTCAGATTGTTCTCCGTTGGAACTGAGTGAGAAAATATTTTCTTACTGTTTTGTAATCTGTGAGTGAGCGACTTCTACTGGATGAATATCTACGGATCACAAAGCAGCGTTTCTTCACCGCCCAGATGTCGTGTTGACACTTTGACAGACAAACAGGGAACAAGTTCCACAGCGCAGGTTCCTGAGTTTACCTCCTGTACGCCCCCTTGAGGTGTTTTAGAGTTCCAATAATGAACTATTACAATCAGGGGATCCAGCCAATGACCTTTGTCAGCAGTCAGGCAGAATTCGTTAGTGGTTTTGGTAAATCAGGAATGGCTTCCATGTTTTTCTGGTTTGGTCCACAAGAGGACATCTGGGAATCCGGGACATGGCCTACAAACCGGCATCTTGTTCTCCAGTTCTACAGCGTGCTGCTCAAGATCTCCGACACCTGTGAGTTTGTTTGGTCGTCCGAGTCAACATCCTGGGCAGTGGCTCCTCCTAAGCCCTCCACCCGTCCTTCGGACTCCGCCTGGACCGTGACCACTGAGCCCTGGGCGCCCTCTGCTTCACTGGTCCCCTCTTTACTGACTTCAGACGACTTTCTGCAGGGCTCCACAAAGATCCTGCGAACATGAGGTCTCTGTTCACGATGTCGGCTCCTCCGGTTCTCCAGGACACAGGAGGCGTGGCTGACGAAGGTTGTAGTGGAGGTCTGGGTTGCATCCTCAGGAGCGTGCAGGTCCAGGTCGAACTGCTTGGTGTAGATGCCCTCAGATAAAGAGCCTGTGTGGACCTCTCCACTGTGGCCTCGCAGCCAGCGCTGAGGTCCACTGAAGTACTGACCACGGTGACTGCGAGACAGCAGCTTACGTTTGGCAGGAGGGTTGGGGAGCACCCTCGGGGACAGGATGGCGTCCTCCTTAGATAAGGAGAGGCCCTCCAGAGTCCTGGTCGTGTCAGTCAGAGCTGGGGACAGGGGCAAGGACAGGGGTAGGTCTTTTGAGAGTTTGGGGGACAGAGGGAGGGACGGAGATGATGGGAGGGTCCTGTGATGGGATGTAGAGTGGGGAAAATTGAAGGACGAGGCAGCGTCCTTTGGTTCAGTGGTCGTTGGGGTGGGCGGGCAGTTGGCAGAGGCACAGACGCTGTACCTGTCAGACATCGACATCAGACTGTCAGGTCACTCAAACGTCATGCGTCAACGGTTGTCGGACGAGGGCACAGAGGAACCTCACCTGAGCTCATGGACCTGCAGGACGTCGGGAGCGCTGCCGCCCAGTGTGTGCACAGCCTGCTGGGAGAAGCCCTGGGACGGCGAGTAGAGCAAATCCAGCTCGCGGGGGCTCAGGGCGTCGCTGGAGTCGTAGTCACTGTCTGTCGGCAAAAAAACCTCAGAGGATCCGTCTTCATCGGAGCCGAGGAGCGTGTCTGGGAGTGAAACACAACGTTAGCAGGTCAGAGCGGCAACAGACGCTACATCAGAAGGAACCGGGCGACGACTCACCGCTGATCGTCTTCCTTCTGCGGAGCTCAGGCGACGGTGATGGTGTTGCCAGATAGTCCATAGTAGAGGAGGTTGAGTCGGTCTTTGGTTCGCTGGAGCTGTTCTCTGGTGCAGTAGCATCTACCAGGCAGGTGATAAGAACGCCACCACTAGGCTGTTTATAGCGGGCGTACTGCAGCGCATCAGTGATCCAGCGTAGGTCACGACGCATTTCATCCAGTTGCTGCAAAAGCAAAAATCACTAAGTGTAAATGTTTGGATGGTTGAGGATTTATATTTTTGTAAGAACTTTGCTTAAAACGTAGCTAACGTTAGTTTTTACTATTCTTGAGTTAATGGTGGATGTGCGGCAACAGACTGACCCCTTGTGGTTTCTCTGGGAATCTAATTTTCTGGACTTTTTGTATGGGAGGCAGGCCTGCTAACCATTAACCCTAACTTACTGTTACTTAAAGACTGCATTACATTAAGCATACATATGTATAAAACATATATAGTTTTGAATATCTCAGGATGAAGTCTTTTATTTACTATATATATATATATATTTAGGACATTGATAAATGATTTCTGTTAATTTTTTTACTCCTGAAAACCAGTGGATTTTTCCTTTAAGTGTGAATGAAGCGTGAAGCTGCAATTAGTACACACATACGTACAGGCGCACACACACAGACACACACACACACACTCAGACACACACACAGAGACACAGACACACAGACAGAGACACACTCACGCTCACACACTGAACCATGACTCGGCTGGAAAGAATTTGTGCAGCGACGGCAGAGAAAGTCTGTGGAGAGAAAAACACAGAGGAGATTCCTGCCCGTCCACAGACGACAAACTTCTGTCCCACACGTCTCCACTCCTCATGTTGATACAACTGGCTGATTGACCGACTGACTCACTAACTAACCACTCACTTACCCATACTGACCTCTGACTAACCCTAACCTTAACTGACCACTGACTTACTCTAGCTAACCACTGACTTACTCTAACTGACCACTGACTAACACTAACTGACCACTGACTTACTCTAACTAACCACTGACTTACTCTAACTAACCACTGACTAACACTAACTGACCACTGACTTACTCTAATTAACCATTGACTTACTCTAACTAACCACTGACTAACCCTAATTGACCACTGACTTACTCTAACTAACCACTGACTAACCCTAACAAACCACTGACTTACTCTACCTAACCACTGACTAATCCTAACCCTAAATGACCACTGACTTACTCTACCTAACCACTGACTTACCCTAACTAACCCTAACCATAACTGACCACTGATTAACTCTAACTTACCACTGACTAATACTAACTGACCACTGACTAACCCTAACTGACCACTGACTAACTTTAACAAACACATGAATTACCTTGACCCGAACTGACCACTCACTAACTCTAACTAACTTATAACTGACTTACCCTAACTGACCACTGACTAACTTTAACTAACCGCTAACTTACCATAACCATATCTGACCACTGACTTACTCTAACCATAACTGACCCTTAACTTACCCTAACTAACCCTAACTGACCAATGACAAACTCTAACTAATCATTGACTAGCCCTTACCATAACTGACCACTGATCAACCTTCCTAGACTGTGTGGCCAACTAACCAATGAACTGAAAAATGATCAATCAACAATTATCAACCAACCAACTAAATAACTGACTAGAACACATGTCAAAGACGAGGCCCGGGGTCAAAATATGGTCCAGCAGGTCATATTCTGTGGACATTTGATTTGTAACTCAGTCCTGAGAGGCTGCTGAATGTTTTAACAAAATAATGAATTATTTTTATTATCTTCGAATAAAAAAATCATATTAATAATCAATCAAGGAAACATTGATAAAATAATCGACAGTTCCTTCCGTTCATGAAGTCGGTCAGTGACTACGGGCCCTGCAGCAACGATTGACTTTGACAGACCGTGGACTAGAAC
>JAFBJS010000853.1:22709-73920 GCA_016785265.1 Paraplagusia blochii
TCTCCACTCCTCATGTTGATACAACTGGCTGATTGACCGACTGACTCACTAACTAACCACTCACTTACCCATACTGACCTCTGACTAACCCTAACCTTAACTGACCACTGACTTACTCTAACTGACCACTGACTAACACTAACTGACCACTGACTTACTCTAACTAACCACTGACTAACACTAACTGACCACTGACTTACTCTAACTAACCATTGACGTACTCTAACTAACCACTGACTAACACTAAATGACCACTGACTCACTCTAATTAACCATTGACTTACTCTAACTAACCACTGACTAACCCTAACTAACCACTGACTTACTCTACCTAACCACTGACTTACCCTAACTAACCCTAACACTAACCATAACTGACCACTGATTAACTCTAACTTACCACTGACTAATACTAACTGACCACTGACTAACTTTAACAAACCCATGAATTACCTTGACCCAAACTGACCACTGACTAACTCAAACTACCCACTGTGGACATTTGATTTGTAACTCAGTCCTGAGAGGCTGCTGAATGTTTTAACAAAATAATGAATTATTTTTATTATCTTCAAATAAAAAAACCATATTAATAATCAATCAATGAAACATTGATAAAATAATCGACAGTTCCTTCCGTTCATGAAGTCGGTCAGTGACTACGGGCCCTGCAGCAACGATTGACTTTGACAGACCGTGGACTAGAACATCAACAAAGGTCTCACAGACAAATGAAACAACTGACCATTAAAAACTCAGTCTGTTAACCCAGCAGCCAGACTGACCGACCGACCGACCGACTGACCCACGAGTTCAGCAACTGTGAGTAAACCTGATGACCGACTGAACCACCAACCAATAAAACCAAGGTATTAAATGACCGACTGAACCAAACCAAACAGAGTCAAACTGGTCGACACGGTCCACGCTCCGTGTCATAAATATTTGTATTTTTACAGCAGGAGATGATGAGAACCTTCATGGACGTTCAAGCAGGAGAAGATCTCCTGATGCTACTGTTGACTAAACCCTGTCATCTACACAGGAACAGCACAAGAACTAAGTTTTTTAACCTGAATGTTTTCAAAGTTTCAAATAAAAAAACACACACACACACACCAAAGCACCAAGCCACAGACACACACACACACCACACACACACACCAAGCCACACACAGTGATTAGTATTATTTTTCCCCCCGACACCGCCCCCTCCCCTCTGTGGTCAGGGACTCCTTCTTTCTTGTGTTTTGAGAAGCTTTAAAGTCACAGACGAAATCCACACATCTGGTTTCACACACACACACACACACACACACACACATACAGAGACACAGACACACACACACATACATAGAGACACAGACACACACGGTGTGTTGTGTGTTATTAAATAATCACAGGTTTCCATAAAGCTGAGACCACACTGTGTTCCACGTTGTCTGAACGACAGTAAACGCATCGTGGAGCAGACTCAAAACAGCTGACGCGACTGAAGAACTTTCAAAATAAGAGTCTGACTTTGGAATCTGTGCCCCCATAAAGATTCAACAAAACTATAAGATGTAAAAGATCCAAAATGAATCCAACTCTTTGTTGGTCATAATATAAAGGTTTCTGAATAAAAGTCACTATAAAAAAATAAATAACATCTTTATTTTTTCAGGCAAGTTCAGGTGATGGATTTGCTATGATTTTACAGTCTACTGTGATGTGGCAATGTATCTGTTGGACAATTCACATCTTAACATCCAGAAAACTTTCCAAAATTAATTGAGAAATTCCAGTTTTGTTGCCAACCTTTCTTTTGGTTCTCTCTGTGAGATGAAATGCATGTTGGGAATTGTGCCTCATACCTGGATGTAGTCCAGAACAAGCTGATGTCGTTGTTTGGCCGTCACCACTTCGCTGTCAGTGATGGCCTCCCTCAGAGCCTGCTGGGTAATGAGGGCGTCCAGGTCCAGGACGGAGGACAGACGGCAGTACAGACTGATGAACCTTTCTTTGTAGGTGCAAAAGTGAACTGAAGAGAGACAAAACAAACAGTGACTCCACCTGTTGGAAGAGAGATGCAACTGCACGGACCAAGATGAATAAGTCATTGAAGAAAAATAATCCTAAAATTGTCAGCTAGATATTTCTGGCGTAGCTGCGTAATTCTCAGCTGACCTTCAGTTAATGACCATAACTTGGCGGATACTCACCAAGCTCAAACATCTGCAGAGGCAGGTGCAGGAAGCCTGACAGCGGAGTGTAGGGGTTGGACTGTCCGGGGGCGGAGCAAACCTCATCAGCTGCTGGGAGCAGCAGCAGGAAGGAAATCCCATGACCCAGCTCCACCACTTCCTGGCTGTAGAGGCGAAAGTGTCGGGCCTGTGCACGAACACACACACACACACACACACATACATATATAGAAAATGGTTTATCATGTTCTCCTGATGTGACATCATGAGTGGGTGGAGCTTTGTACCTGGTTCAAAGGTACATTAATGAGCTTCAGCAGAGACTTAATTGCGGTCTGCAGCTCGTAGTACAGCAAAGGGGCGTGGCTCTCAGCTATAGGCTCCGCCTCCCCAGTGTCATCTTGTCTGCGGTTCGAGTCTCCTGTAGCTGCCAGCTTCTGGATCCATTCCCACTCATCCCTGAAACAACAACACAAGACTTTTACACAGGATTCCCCAAAATTATGTTTTGACGTTTTAACCTGTAAACATTGGGTCTTTTTGACTTTATTTCTTTTCTTCTTTAAATCATTGTTTTTTGGACAGGTACTGACTGTGTGCGATATGGAGTAATTGTAACAAAACTATTTTCTCCAGGATAATAAACTGTTCTCTGATTCTGGAATATTTGACCCAATCAAACTGGACATACCTGGACACGTTTGCATTGTCTCTTATGCGAGTTTGACACAACATGTTGGGCATTCGCTGTGAGACCAGGACCTTGATCTGGTCGACTGAGCTGCTGAGCTTCAAGTAGCCCAAGTACAGACCTGGGGCCAGACGATGGCCACTGCGCCGCTGGTATGCTAGGATGTCCTGAAGGACACAAACAGACAAGAGGGGGTGCATTTTGACACTGTGGACATTGTTTCAATCAGGTTGGCAGGTCAGCATGATCCTGTCCTCACCTGTAGGGTGATGATGAGGATGTCCAGAGCGTAGGGCTCCTCTGGCGTGGACAGGGACTTCCTCTGACTCTGTAGTTTAGTCACCTGCATCCACTTCCCGCTGTAGAGCGAGTGTTGACTCTCCGTGTCCCGGATGGTCACTAGAAGGACGTTCCCATGGCGGTCCTTGATGGGCTCGTAGTGGACGCGTCCCAGGTTGTGTGTCCCCAGGAGACTCTGAGGAAGCGCAGAATGAAGTGATTTACCATCATCCGTTTCAGTATGATCCTGATTCAACAGCTTTTTATATTAAACCAGTGTCTGACCTGTAGCTGCCCAGCTGCCGTCAGCATCTTGTGTCTGGCCTGCAGCGTAGAGGACGAGGACATGGACACGGACATGCTCTGTCTTAGCCACCGGACGTCCTCCCACATACAGGACAGCTGTGCAAGACACACAGTTAAGGCTAAGGAACCATTGAACTCAGATTGATTTATCTTAACTCTGAACTAAGGCTGGAAGAAAATGCAGATACACTTAAAAATACAGTATATGATATATGATATATACATTTTCTAACCCAATAACCAGTGCAAATTGTCATATAATTAGTTAATTGTATTTATTTATTTTTCTTTCTTCCAATGTCGCATTATAACTATGTGAGGTTATTGTGGAACAACATTGTGTTCTTACAGATGAACCATTTACTTTTCATTTAAGGTTTACAAGGACAGTTGTGAGACCAGCCATGATGGATGGTTGAGAGACACTAAAAATAGCTAGAAAACAGGAGATGGAGGTGGAGGTGTTAAAGATGCTGAGATTCTCTTTAGGAGAGACAAGGATGGACAGGATCAGGAATGAGGTGATTAGAGGGACAACACAGACAGGAAGGTTTGGAGAAAAAGCTAGAGAAGACAGATTGAGATGTGGACATGAGGAGGGACAGTGGACACATTGGTAGAAGAATGATCCTAGAGATGGAGACAAAGAGGAGATTTATGGATGCAGTGAGGGAGGAAAGGGAGGCAGTTATAGTTATAGTTGAGGACACAGAGGACACAGTGGAAATTGATGACTCGCTTAAAAAACCTTGAAAAAAGGGACAAGCGGGAAGGAAAAGAGGGAGAAGAACTACTAAACGAACTACTTTACTTTTTATCATAAATTTTAGTCTGTATGATGTCACATATCATGTCTCCAATTTCTTGACTTCACAATCTATAAAGCACCAAAGAAAAACAAGTTCAAAGCAGATTGGTCCCCTACAACAGGTCAAGAGGTATAAGTGGACTAAACCAAATGACGGTGTTAATTTTCGGACCATCCTGTTCCAGTTGCCATTATGCTTAGCATGCACTCTGTTGAACAGCAGAACCTTGGACTGTACCTTAGTGAACCACAGGAAGTCCTGCATCAGAGTGCTGCCATACGAGTCGTCCACCTCCACAATGGGAATCTGGTCTTCAGCCGTGACCAGGAGACTGTCCTTATGGTAGAAGACAGCAGCCAGATACACCCCCCTGTGTGTACACACACACACACACACACATACACGTACGTGTGAAGTTTAGTTAGTCAGTCATAACTAAATAAAAAACTCCAGCGCGTGGACAGGAAGTGCTGCGTCAGCTCTGACTGTGCTGTGAAGAGTCTGAATCAGAGTTGACTCAAATGATGAAAACTAAAAATAAATCTCAACCTGTCACCAAACTCCAAATAAAAATATTTTTTCTGGTCCAACACTGCCTCCTGTGGTTGTAGCAACTTGCCTAAAACCGTTGGTATTTTCTACAGCAGGGATGTCCACACTTTTTTGGCATGTGATCTAGTAATCTTCCTAGATTGAGTAAATATTAAAGCTAAATATAATATTGTTATACTGTCTGACTCAATAACAATACTATTCTCACTTTAACCCAGTAATTTTTTAATGTCATGGCTCAGGATCTACCAACACTCCTTTGGAGATCTACTGGTAGATCAGATCTACCTACTGGACACCCGTGCTCTACAGACTTTGGAGTCATTTCTTCATCATTGAACAACACATTTCTTGGTCATTTCCGATCAAGTGACAGTTTACTATCAGATCAAATACTGACTGATCATCAGACTGGCTCTCGAACCTTTTCAGTGTTTTCACAAACTTGTTGGAGGAGTTGAACAGATGTTTGAGGCTCCTGGAGACCGACTGCTTCCTGCTGGGGTTCTGCAGCTTGGACGGATCTGAGGATTAAGAAAATTGAAAAAAAAAAAGATTTAGCAAACGAGAACATGAACAATTAACCATCAGAAAAGTTTTAATTTCAAAGCTGCTGCCCTTATTCCCCTCAGCCTCAGAGGTCAGAGAGGTCACCTCACTCTGACTCAATCTTATCTGATTCCCCTTCACCCGGGCGTTCGTCTCTATTTCTTCCCTTTCCAGTCCCTTTGACTTCCCCTTAGGCTGTCCCCTTCTCCTCCTCTCTACCCCCGCCTGGACATTGAGTGATGCCAATCTCTAAAACCACAGAAAACCCTTTGACTTCTGCTAATTAGCCGTCAAAGAATGAGCATCCTGTAAACAAACGTGAGACTGATGCTCACGAGCACGTGCACGACTTTAATGCTTAAAGGTTTAAACAATGATTATGATGATGTCATCATGATGTCATGGGGACAATGTGATGATTGTGATTGAATCCCTCACCTCCACAGCAGTAGTGTGTGTGAGTGGCTCGGACCTGCTGCAGCAGACGCTCCATGGCCTCGATGTGGCCCCGCCTCCTGGGCTCTCGACCATCACTCTCCATCCAATCTGATCAAAGGACAAAAACCAGGATTATTATGAGCGCCCCCTGCTGCTTCTTTGCAAAAGATTTATGTAAGTTTGCTTGTAAGAGTGTTTGTTCTTGTACACCAAGGTCCATGGAAAGAATCTTTCATTTTACCAGAACAGAGGCAGTGAATGTCTTCTGCTGCCTCCTGTGGTCAGTTTGTGTTACTGAGGCTGAAGAGGTTTAAAACCTACTTTTTTACTTTGACTTTAAATCAGTAGTTCTTTATGGACTTTATGGAAACTGATCTCAGGAAGAACTCTAAAGGACTTACTGGAGGGAGCTGCCGAGGGGGGCAGGGAGGAGGCCGGCGGTCCCCATCCCTTCATGTTGTAGGCCAACACTCTGACATAGTAGAGTCGACCCTACAGTGAAGAGAATTGGTGAGTGAGTCAAGACGCAGCAACATAAAGCTTGTCCCTGCTGTGATTTTACAGGGACGTACGTGAGGAGCTGTTTGTACCGAGAACATTTATATAACGAGAAGCTTTTCATCTGTTGTGCTGCTCTCCACTGCAACTGTGTCCTTGAAAAGACTATTGTGAGACCATGTGAACACTTGTCCGCAACCTTGTAGGCGGAGATCTCAACTGGACTGAAGGATATGGTCACAGCTCAGCAAATAAAACGTGGCATCACAGTTGTCCCTGGAAAGTAAATAAATCCTTAACACAACAGAGCCGTGACTGTGGTGCTGGACTCTCTCTGCCAGCGCTTTCAGGCAGTCTGCGATGTTTTACTACTTTGTCTACATTCCCAGCCTCGCAGTAGCTTTTCAACATAGACGCAGGTCAGTCAGGGCAGTCTTACCGTGGTCAGGCTGTTGATGGTAACCTTCAGGCTCTGAAGATCCTGCAGCACCACATCTCCAGCTAGAAGTGAGAAGTCCTTCAGACAGCTCCACTCCACTGCAACACACACACAACCACTGCGTCAGTGTGATGTCCAATCATCCCTGTTCATGTTTTGTTTTTTGGTCTCCCGTGTTTTACCTCTGTACTTTGTCACCACCGTTGAGTTCAAACACCGCGGCTCCTGAAAAGTGACAGTCAGTGTCGTGCTGCTGCTGACACTCAAACGCACCAGGGACGGGGCCTCGGGGACACCTGCACATGGACACAAGACACAACTGTCTGCTGACAGTGCTACTGGGTGCTTGATTTTAGATAGCAGGGGCCCAGTGTGTTTTTTTTAAGACTATATCAGAGATTGGCTCACGTGCATGTTGGAATCCTGTTCTCATGCGTTTGTAAAGTTTACACCTCCACTCCCACGCCCTCAGCTGTTTGTCCTTGTGACACGCCTCCAGAGAGAGACCGTCCCTCTGAGCCTGAGCGGCGAGCTCAGCCGCACGCCGCTCGGCCTCCACCACCAAAGACCGTAGGTGAGTGTCACGACTCTCCACACTCACAACTGAAAGACACGCAAAGAAAGAGCATCTGTTTTACTGACCCCTGCTGGCATCGATCCGTGTGCTTTTTCACATTTATTTTAGTATGAATGGAATAATTGATGTAGCGCAGGTGGGCAAACATTGTTACTCGTGGGTCAAAATTAGTCCAAAAATTGGACAGGGGGCCAATAGTTGGAGCGTTCATGTGAACTTAGTAGACTGACATGAAAAAGTCATGCATTTAGGTCCATCCAACAAGGACTGAGAACACGTCTCTAACCCCATACTCTTGAAGTGGCCCCCGAAAAATGCATAAAGGTTAGAATCTTTTTCTTCTTCTTTCAGCTTGTCCATTTTTCAGGGGTTGCCACAGCGAGTCAACATTTTCCATGTCACACTGTCCTCTTTATTCTCAACTTCAACCACCTCCATGTCCTCCCTCACTGCATCCATCAATCGCCTCTGCGTCTCCTACCTCGTAGCTCCATCTCTAGGATCATTCTTCTACCACCGTCCCACCTCTGATCATGTCCAGTCCAACTAAATCTATTTTTTTCTCCTTCATAAACGTTAGAATGCTACACCAATTCTTTACAACATTGCAGAGAAAAGGCAGAAATTTAACCACACTACAAACCAATCAAATAATCAACCATAAGTGTGGCAGCAGGATTAGAGAACTGTAAACCAACTGCCAGACGGGCAGCATCCGGCCCCCAGGCCTCAGTTTGACCATGCCAAAAAGTACTTCAATTGGCTGACCACAAAATACAGCGAATGAAAAAAAACCATAATATTAACCACAACTATAGACCTTCTGATTGTCAATCAACCAGATCTACTGATCCACAGTTGGGTCACCCTGTATAAGTGTGTGTCTGTTCATGCGACAGTGAATGAGTGTGTTGTCTACTCATGTTTGTTTGTTTATGTCTGTCACGCTTGTGACTTAGAACTGGAGCATAGAGTGAGTGACTGTGGGAGAGAGGGAGAGGAGCGGCGAAGCAGTATTGGGACATATATGAACACACACACACACACACACACACACACACACACACACACACACACACACACACACACACACACACACACACACACACACGTGCACCTCTTAGTCCTGAATCAATGTGGATTTGATAAACCGGATCCTGTGACTGAACTACTGTACAGTAAAGTCGGGATTTTGATCTGAATCAGGACCAGGTCCTTGGTCCTGCAGTTTGTGCTGCAGCTGGTCCTAACTCTAACTATCACAATTTTCTCATTCAATTCGGAATCGAATACTGAAGTAGGTAATTCGGGATTCAATCCCGTATTAAATAATCCGCATTCACTTTGCATTCACATTCAGTTTCATTTGGTATTCGCTGTGCATTCGATACCCACTTTGCATTCACACACAATAAGGGAGCGAATGCACATTAGTCTAACCATGGTCCAGTTTCAATTTGATCACGTGTTTATATAACAATATCTTGTTAATATGGGGTTTCATTCAACATGAATTCTGTCTACAAACGCATGTGCAATTTTGAGGAATAAATGGAGCAGGTTAAAGAAGGATCAAGGTGACGTATGAAAGCGATGAGAAGGAGACACAAAGAACGAATGAAAAAGATTAGGGGAGAAAATGTGAGGAAATGTTTTGTAATCCTGTTCCTAATAATACAGCAACATATAGCGGTTGACAAGGAGATGAGCCGCTCCCGTTGCATTTTACGAGCTTGTTAAACTAATACGGGTGTTGTTGTGTTCACACACACACGGGAAGCGACAACCGTTTTACTTTTTATTGCTTTATGCCCGTATTAGTTAATTCGGTATCGAAATCCTTGACTAAAGGTGGATTAGTTAATGCGCAATAGTTGAGAAATGAATGCGCGTTAGTTTGTAATGGGAACGCAAACAGGGAGCGAAACTGGTTTCGTGTCGCAACGAATACCGGATTAAGTGCCAGTGTGAAAATGGTATATGATCCTGACTCTTAATGATGTGAATCCACTCCAGATTGGTTGTTCCTGGTTAAACCCACATTCTGACTCTAATTGAAACACAAAATTACAAACCTATGAAACACGGATTAGGATTAGGATTGTGAATGGTTGTTACAGCCTAGACAAGGACTGTCTAACTCAGGGGTGTCAAACCGGATCTACAAAGGGCTTGTGTGGCTCAGGTATTCCAACCAACCAGCAGCACACCTGACGTGAATTTTCAATCAACTGATCTTAGTCTCCAGACAGCTGATTGGCCATCTAGTTTACTCTGAAAAGGTTGGAAAAAAACCTGCAGCCACTGCGGCCATTGAGGAACGAGTTTGACACCGCTGGTCTAACTGATTCACCTGAAGGGGCCACAATATCAGCTTCATTTAAAGGATCAGATGTATCTGAAAGGCCTCATGAAAGGAACTACTGATGCATTAAGAAATGTTTCTGCCATTGATTATTACTGACTTATATTTAAATAATTAATTAACTTATTTATATAAATATATAAAATTACATTTGAATTGAATAATATTTTTTTAATTATAAGATTATTATAGGGCAAATATTTATTAAGTTCCTGTCAGCCCCACAAAATGACTTGTCCTGTATTTGTCCCAATGGGCCAAATACCAATGAGTTTGACACCTTTAATCAAGACCCTTAAATCTGACAGGGTCCGGGGGGGCAGACAGATTGAGCCTTCGTATGAACTAAAACTAACATGAAAAAGTCAGTCAACAGCAGTAGTTTTTGACCAGATTCTCAACCAAACTCTGATTCTGATTCTGGTCTGAAATCTGTGGATCTTATTGCTGATTATTTGGTTCTTTCTGTAGTCACAAGTAACAGACACTGATTCCACTCATTATTTTATATTTACAGCTCAACACACACTTATGTTCTGGACTCTGAAGGAACATCGTGAAGCAGCAGCGCTGCCCCCAGAGGGAAAACAGCGGCACTGTTTACTCTGAGTTTGTTTACAGGGATGGAGTTGGAGCACTGCCAAGAATCTAGAATCCAAGTCCAGATTCCGTGTGTGTGACACTCATTGGACGTCGCCTGCTACTGCCGCCGCCGCCGCCGCCACGGAGACTGTGCAGCACAATAAATCACTTAGCTGTAATTGCCCCGACGTTACACGCATCATTGGAAAAGTTAAACCATTAAACGACAAACCTCGTTAAAGCTGTTCAGCAGGGAGCTGTGCACGGACACACACACACACACACACACACTCACACACTCACACACTCACACACACACACACATACACACAGGTAATGGGTTTTCAGGCTGAAGGTAAGAACCACCTGTCTGAGGACAGCAGTGAGACTGATGAGGAAAAACTGAGTGTGTGTGTGTGTGTGTGTGTGTGTGTGTGTGTGTGGAGTAGGGGGATAGCAGGCCCTTTCACAGCCCTGTGTTAGAGACCCAGACTGCTGCTGCTGCTGCAGACACAAACACTGGCCCTGTCTGAGCTACATACACATACATGTACGTACACACACACACACACACACACACTTCATGTCTAACCCGCGTCCAAACACCATGATTGGCTTAGACACGTAAAACATGCTGTTATCTATTGTCAAAGAACTCATAGAACAACCAGCCAAGACTAAGTACAGAACATAATCTGAACAACAAATTGCATAAGATATATGGCTTTAAAGTTGTTTACAGCTGGACATACGCTGTGGACTTTTAAGACAATTTTTATGTTTTTTGCAGTTTTGTGCGATTATTAGGGGATTTTTGGCTCAATCGTACAACGTAATGGTAGTATACAAAGGGTTACGACAAGCCAAAATCAACTCACAATTGCTTTGAGATCAGTGGGATGAAAATCAAACCCTAACCCAAACATGTTTAAAATCCTACCAATTTACCCGAGATTTTGACTTGAACCAGACAGAACTGCTGCAGACACAAACACTGGCCCTGTCTGAGCTACATACACATACATGTACGTACACACACACACACACACACACTTCATGTCTAACCCACGTCCAAACACCATGATTGCCTTAGACACGTAAAACATGCTGTTATCTATTGTCAAAGAACTCATAGAATAACCAGCCAAGACTAAGTACAGAACATAATTTGAACAACTAACTGCATAAGATATATGGCTTTAAAGTTGGTTACAACTGGACATACACTGTGGACTTTTAAGACAATTTTTATGTTTTTTGCAGTTTTGTGCGATTATTAGGGGATTTTTGGCTCAATCGTACAACGTAATGGTAGTATACAAAGGGTTACGACAAGCCAAAATCAACTCACAATTGCTTTGAGATCAGTGGGAAGAAAATCAAACCCTAACCCAAACATGTTTAAAATCCTACCAATTTACCCGAGATTTTGACTTGAACCAGACAGAAGAGAAAACAAGTCAACAACAGAACGTCTGACTATTCATTTCCTGGTCCATACACGTCTGAGGTCTGTGTCACTGAATCACCCACGTTGTCAGGGAAATTAGTTTTTGTTTGGTGAGATTATTCTCAAGGTGAAACCAAAGAAGTTCTGGCAACAGAAGTCCGACGTGTCATGTATGGTCACGCAGGTTGAACAGTCTCAACCGTAGGATCAGTGTAACACACACAAATTGTGAGCTTTGAGCCGTCAACCCCTGGTATTCACTCGTGCCATATGAGCAGCAGACAGTTGCTGTGATTGGAAAAAGTCACACAATTCATGCCTGGCTTAACAAAGACCAACTTTGCCAATTGAACAGAAATGGTGAACTCACAGTGGGGGCTCTCCTTTCCGCCGGCCTTCAGCAGCAGCTTAGCGATGGGCGTGTTGTTGGTCATGATGGCGATGTCCAGCGGCGTCAGGCCCTGACTGTTGGGGGTGTTCAGATCCAGCTCCTCCGCAGAGAACTGGTAGAGAAGTATCTGCACAGTATCCAGGTCCTGCTGCTCCACAGCCTCGAAGATGCAGTCACTGCCCTGCATTGTCTGCACCAGACCAGAGGAAGTCATTGGGAGTTAGTAGTGATCACGCTGTGAGCGCCTCCTACAGCAGAACTATCCTGGGGCTGAGAATACAAGGATGCATCTCCTTACATTTAGCAGGCACACATTTCAAAATCAACTTACAGAAGAGAATTAATTCTCTCAAGGTTGTGGCTACTCTGGGAATCAAACCCCTTCTTCTAAAAGACATAGTCCTGTATCAATCCTATCCACAGACTTCTTAGAAAAAAATAGGCAATTTCTACATTCTGATTTAAAAACATAATCATTTTTTTTTGGTTGTGAACAAAAACCTGCCACCTGCAGTTCCTGCGTCTCTTGGCACTGGAACTGATATTACCTACAGATGCGAAGGCTCTGAGAAAACACAAAAATCCCAGAACTCTTCCTTTTTCAGCCGGCCTTCACATTTCTCTGGATCTTTATCTCTGCACTTGCATCAATCGGACTCTCTTTCATCTGCTGCTGTGACTGGTCTTTAAATGTCAGTGTGTGACCCGTCACACTTGATGAATCTCAGCGAACCAAATGTTTGTCGGCGCAACAGGAAGACAGTGTGAGGTGCCGCTGAGACAGCGAAGGCGTTGTGACACTGAGTGTCCTCGACACAAACACTTCACTCTGACACTTTTAACGATCAACCGCCGGCAGTGAGAGAATACGACGGCATAGTGGAGGTTTAACGATGAAGACCATGATGTGACGAGGGTCGGCCTCAGGCAGCAGCTCTGATCCAATCAGAGGCTGAAGGTCAGCAGGATTCATCAGCCTTTAAACCTGATCTCCATCGATCTACCTGGTTCACACAGGAACAGCTGAGCAGAACCAGCTAACCTGAAGATGTTCTCATCACCCATGGTCCAACACTACACTGACTCTTCATCACTGGCTCCATTATAAACATCTGGTTGGCTGTTTCAACAGAAGTAAGACTGTTCAACAATTGTTGACTAGCTACTACAACAGATGACCAGATGTTGACTCTTCATCCTTTCAGAAGAATTAAAATAATTCAACAAACACTAACAACCCTCTGTTTTACTGAAAAACTGTTCTTATAGAACAGTGACATTTCGTCTTCCCTGGATTCTTGAGTTTCAACAATTGCTTGACTTCCTGTCAGCCTCAATGTTTGATCTTTTGCACTTGTTAAAGAGCTGTTCAATCTAAAACAAGAGCCCACAGACTGTTCACTTTGACTGTTCCATCTCAAATAAACCAGGGATCTTTACTGACCGAGGCCTTGCGGAGACGGTCCGTCTTGCCGAAGAAGTAAGCGTCCTCGAAAGAGGAAGTGCTTCCTCGCAGCTTCTCCGACAGGTTCCTGTAGAGGCGCTTGGCGGCGTTGGGGGAGGCAGGTCCCCCGGGACACTTCTTGGTCTGAGACAATTGAAGGTTCTGCATCTGCTGGGTCATAAGGCCTGGGAAGTGTCTGCAGGTAGAGAGAAGGTTCACCACTGTCACAGGACTATGGAAATATCACAGTCACCAACTGCAATGTTACTTTAGTTTAGCAGCAAAATGTATTAACAACATTGTCTCCACCCACTGCTCTGCTATATCAGTATTGGGTGACGTTGGAATTGGAAATGAATTGTTTGGACAATTTTTGCAGAGCAGATCGATAACTGTATTGAAAATCAAAGTTTGACTCAAACACCGATGCCAGGTTTTTTTTAACCCTACATTCTTCACAACAGTCTTTGACTTCAATAAACTCTCAGAGCCCAGTGTCATGGTCTGGGATTGTGGTGAAGAACTTCTAGAACACAGTTGGTGAACTGTTCTGAATTTTGAACTCCAAATCTACGTCTGATCTCCAACATGACAAACGTCGCACCAACTCTGCGGCCACAGTTCTAAGATTACAATCACAGCTATAGATGAAAACAGTCACAGTTCACACTGAATTTATATGAACCATACAAACGGAAGGCAGTTCCCGACTGAATGCCCACCAAGCCCTAATGGTCAGTTGAGGTAACGCACTTGGATGTGAATTGCTCTTATGCGGCAGAGATAATAATGGGTGAATGTGTGAGCACCCCCACCTGTCCAGGCTGAAGGAAGTGCAGGGGCTTCTTCCCACTGTTTGAAACAGGGGTCTGAGGTCTTTGATCAAAGCATCTCCTGGTGACGACCTCTGGTTCCACCGCTGAGCCAACTGGGAGATCTTACTGTCAGCCCTGACACACACACATAAACACACAACATTACAAGACACTGCAGTGGCTGTAGTTCCTCAGGTGGTTGAAGGGTCAACCTCTGTGTCGGACCTTCATCCTTGATCTTTGAACAAAGTCAGAATTCACTTGTCCAGAACAGGCCCCGCCCCCTCCTGCAGTGACCATTTGTAAAAACTCTGACACAAAACCAGATAAAAATTTGAAAAAAAAATTCTCCGAAAATCCTGCACCAGCTCCAGGAGGAACCTGATGGACCTGGACCACTCCTTGTGCAGCAGTGACAGAAAAATGGAAGTTCCTACAGATGACGTTCACGAGCAAGTACACGTCTAGATGTGGTCAAACCTCGCTCTCTATCCTTTTCACTTCATCTCTGTGACCGATGTACCAGCATCTCCACGCTCGCCACTCGCTCTGAGTGTTAGTGTGTGATGGGGAGGAGCCTCTGATTAATGCTAGGTTCCAGTGAACGAGAGAGAGGGAGAGGGAGAGAGATAAAGATGAAGAACATCTCTTTCCTGAAGCTGCAGCTCTGACTGACTAGAGACACCTGTTCACCAGGGAGCGCATCGCTACAGAGTCATGTACGTGCACGTGGTTGTACACTGTGATGCGCACACACACACACATATATGCATGGTGACAGGGTAAAAGCAGTAAGAAGAGTGGGGGTCTAATGAGATAGAGATGTTTGAAGAGAGGGTTCCTGCTGATATGAAGTGCTGGCGCGCACACACACACATGCACTCAGCATGGAGGAGGGGCAGCAGCTTGAGGTTTGAAAAGGCAGAAAATAAAAGGGTGATTGTGTGTGTGTGTACATGCAATGTATATGTGTGTGTGTGTGTGTGTGTGGCTTGCCCATAGAAGCAGAGGGAAGATCAAATTTACTGATCTCTAAAAGGACACACAGTTGCTGCGGCACAAACAACAGAAATTAAATAAAATGACAGCGAGTCACGAAGAACTCCCTGAGAACAGAATCATATTCATTTTTTTCTAAATTTTGAGAAAAGCACAGACAAAACCTCTATGGATGGAGCTCCGCACATCAGTTCATATAGGAAATTGAGGCTTTTTCTATGGATTTAAATCAGTGAAAATCAGTGATTTACATCATTTTCTTTATTGACTTTGGTCTGAGCTTAATTCCCTGATTTTCTCAATGGACTGTGGGCTGAAATTAAATCACAAATTTTCTCTATGAACACTGGGCTGAGCAAAAATAACTGTTTTTTTTTCTATGAACTCTGGTCTGAACTAAAATCAATGATTCTCTCTATGAACCCTGGGCTGAGGCAAAATCACTGGTTTTCAGCTGTGTGAAAATGTATCCCCCCCGGTGACACCCCCTCCTAAGCCCATTCCTCCACCTTCGCGTCCCCCTGCAGGAAGGCAGGAAAAAGAACAACAACTGTTATGACAACACCAACGATTAGTGTGTCAGTGAACACTGCCACCAGCTACAGCTGCTGCTGATTGGCTCACAGCTGTTTCCATGGATACCATTAAAGAGCCACAGGTGAAAAGCAGGGACACACACACATTTTTTTCCACCTGCACTCATATTAAAATTTAAACACTGGTGATGTGGATTGGTTCCTGTCAGGTCATGTGACCCAGCATCACACGGGGCTGCTAGTCTCTGTTGGATTGTTCTCAGCCCACGCCATCCCATTATTCACAGCTCAGAACAGACTGTTGTGTAAAGTTTTTGTTGAAGATCACCTGGAATGAACCAGTATCATCAACAAATCTCCCACATGGACAGATACCAGGAACAAAGGACTGGACCAGGGGCTTCATGTATTACAGAAAAAAATAGAAACCAACAATTTCATAAGTATCAATGTGTGCAGTGCAGGAATCCAAGAAGATTAATTGGTAACATTTAATCAACGTGGAATTGAGCGCTAAGAACACGTGGAGTAACCAGACCACGCCCCATATATGCAAATATATTTAAGAGAATCCCATGATCTCAGGACAGCACACACAAGACATGATGATCCAGAATGAAAAGGTTGTTCAATGCTGGGTGTCTGCCCCTATCATGATGTCACAGAGACTCGGGGGTTGAACCACTGAGCCACAGTGTTACGGAGCTGCGTTTGACATCTGATTTTCACACTGATGGAATGGACATTGTTCTGACACAAAACAAATTTGTCTTGTGATGTTGATTGTGTCTTCAGTCAGTAACACCCGTGACTTAGCAATATACTGCCCTCCTGTGTTAGCCTGTTAAACTTCAGTGCATGGGACACTTGGACACTAGCAACTATCGTCCAGCTCTACTGGAGCGCACATGTTGCCAGGCAGCCTTGCCTGTGTGGGCACCGATAGCCCTGAGCGCAGCTGTGCACAACAAAATGACTTCATCAGCCAATCACCATCATTCTCCAGTAAATCCTCACTTTCCCTAAATCCATGCTCCTGTTTTATTGCGACATCAAGTAATTTCCAGTTCAGGGTTAGGGTAATCATTCCCATTGTTAATAACCGAAGAAGTCGTTAATAACATTTTCTTTAAAACATCCACGCATGGAACCGCAAATGTTTGCATGTTATTCCTTCATATGTCATGACTACATTTTCATTAAGATTATAAGATGTTTCTAGAATCACACAGTTGTAGAAATTTGCTTAAGTCACCTCCCAGGTTGTCGTTAGTCACCCACATTCCTATTATCATTCCCAGTGTTGGGACTAACGCTGGGAAAGTACTTTTCTCGGTAACTAATAACATAACATGTTTCCCATTCAGTACGCCGTTATTGTTACTTTTGTAAAATGTTACCATCTGTGGTCCAAATGGACGGTTTCTCCTGGCTACAGAACACAACAATAAACTTTTTAATGTGTTTTTAAAGTAAAGTAACTAATTATTAGTTACTTTTATAATTTATTAATTTATTTCAGAACAGTAACTACAAGGAATAAATTATTTTTTTAAAGTAACTTGCCCAACACTGATCATTACTGTTTGGAGTGGGCCTGAAAGTGGGCGTGGAAGAGGTTCTACAACGGTTTATTGTGCGGTGCAACTGTTGAACACTAGGTGCCACACATTTCGACGACTATTTCATTGTTGATACATCTGAACATCATTGTAATAAAAGATTTTCTGAAAGTAAGATTTTAAAACCACTAGGGGGTGCCAACAAGGCTGGCTGTGTGCTGTAGTAGTTTGGCGTTAAAGTGCACTTTCAGAGTCACGACTGCTGAGCACAGACTCACACTAGTTCTGGTCAGTGTGGCACGACAGTCACGAATGATTCTTCGAATCTGTTCCTCACCAAGACCAGCGTGGAAACATGATGCCGCTACTATGAGGTGAAGGCAGACACGTGCACGCTCACACACGCACACACTCACATACACGGAATGCTGTGATGAGTCAGCAGCTCAGTGACTCATGACTCAAACCCAGGGCTGCTGAGTGTTAATGTGTGTTTCTTCACGACCGTTAGACTCCACGGTTCAGTTCAACAAACACTGATCCTTAATTATGTAAAAATACATGTGGAGAAAAAGGTCAAGCTCCAGCGTCTGCTATTAACTTTTTCACCTGATCATATTTTGGTGATCACTTGCCTTCATGACTAAGGAAAATGTCTCAAGATCTGAACATCGATTTGTCAAACTTCGGAAAAACCAGAGCATTCTGGCGTTGGATTTTTATGCTTGGAGGAAAAACTGGTCATCTTTTAGACATTACATATAAATCTTAATATCGGCCATTTCTACTCTGAGCTCTAAAGTGTACAGAAATTACAGTCAACATTTAAAGATTCCTTTAAGCTGTGAACTCCTTCATCTGGTCTAACCAGGATGTTGTAGTTATCATTTTATATAAAGACAGTCTATGTAGTTTCTCAGTCATCCAGGTCATTTAACCCATCCATCCAGTTCATCCAGGCTTCTATCTCCAGTTGCCCTTAATGTATCTACTTTTATGATTTTTTTATACATACACACACACATATATATATATACAGATAATGTAGTAAAACATATATACATAAAGAATGACCCATATTCATGTTTTGACTATAATTGATATGCAGGTGTTGTCTAAACACTTAACTTCCAATTCCAACACCAATCAGTAGCAGAATACATTTCTGCTTCATTAAATGTTTTTCAGACCACTGTGGCGTCTGATTAGGTTAGGTAATTATTTGGCTTTTCTTTGCCAAATAACCCTGATAACAATTAATTTGGAACACTACAAATTAGGCTAATACAAAGTTGTAGAAGTAAGGAGCAAGTTCAATTTGTGACAATTGCAATAATTGTGTAATAATGCAGTAATACATAATTTAAGGAGTTGAGATGTGAATATCAATTATTATATACATTGTTGTGTGTACATCTATATAATACTTATATACACAATAATAAAAAAGTAAAAAAAAACTTACTTTATCCTGGTGTCGTATCGCCCACTGTTTCCCGAGTTCTATAAAAGACAAACAGGAGTCACATCACTTTCTGTCACATGTTCGATTCCAACACACTATTTCAAATACAGTCTTCCATAATTTCTGGAAGGATACGTCAAAGGGATTAATAAGGTTTTATCTATCGAACTGTTGTCATGGTCCTTTTGTTGGACCTCATCCTTGGATGTTGCTTTGTCTTTCCATGCACGATTGATGCAGGCCATTAGAGGGCATACTTTGAAAGGCAACCAACAGCCTGTTATGATGGCACTTTCGGTAACTTGCCAATAACTTTAACAACCCTCACTAAACCCTTGTCCTAATTTCTTTGGCTTAACAGGAGCCACTGCTCCTCAGCCCGTCCAACAGTGACTAGTAGAACATCATGTCCTACACTGAAAACTCCTGGCAGTGGTGTGCACTACGGCAGCCTGGCTGGACATGTTGCACTCATGCTTTGCTAAAATGTTGAGGCACATATTTCACTGGGACATTTAAAAGGGCCTTTCATGGGCGTTTCAACACCTATTACCCCTGAGCTCCCACTAATTCTTGACACTAGTCCAAGTTATGATCTACACGCCTGCGTCAAACTCCATCAGGGTCCACGTCAGTCATCCTGTCACTCAGGTGAGGGAGGGCCGGAGCTGCGAGGGGAGGTGAGTGAGTGCCGCTGGTGTTGGTGACTCCGCCTCCCCCTGTGTGAGTCTGGAGGCCTCATGAATGCAGGCTTTGCTGAGCTAATTAACCCGGGGGAGGAGAGGCCAACAAGCCGGCTACAGTCAGACCTCAAAATAAAGCCTTGTTCAAATTAGAAAACTGATGTGAGAAGAAGTGAGGAGGGGGGAGGGAGACGGCCAGGGGAGGGGGTCAGCTGACTGCGGTCAGACAGGATCACCCGTGTTTGGTGAGAGAGAGAGGTTATATTAGTTCAAATTAGTGGTGCGGAGAGGGAACCCCGCCAAGAGTGTGAGTGTGTCTCTGTGTGTGTGTTTTTATACCAAAATGTCTGATAAGTTTCAATATAACTCATAATATTACTTATCATTTTTTTTCTTTAAATAATAGTTAAAATTTTTTACAGAAATTTGAAGTTTGTTAAAACACATTCATCAACAACGTTTGTGTCAGGAAAGACAAAATAAAGTTATACCACAGGGGGCAGATGATGAAATTATCAGTCTAATTTTTTATATTTTGTTTTGCTTTGCTTTTAAAGCACCTACAAAACCAATTTTATTATTGCATCAATTTTGTTTTCTGAGAGTTTTACTTTATTCTCACCACTGCCTCAAGTGGTCAGATTTTGTCACTAACAATAGATTTCCAACCCAAAAACAAACTGATTACTTAATAAAGCATATTCACAAAGAAACCCAGTGATTTTAGCTTAGATCAGACGGCCCACACACCACAGTTCACTGCTGCTTCAAGTGGTGAGATTGTGTTATTAAAACAATGAAAAAAAAAATTAACAATAAAGTGGCAAAACAGCATTTCAATCATTTCCACATTTTCAGAACATAAATCACAGATTTTCTCATTAACTTTGTACATGAAAATAATGAGAAAGAAATTATGAGCCTTTGCAGCAGCAGCAAAAAATGGGAGGATGTCATTTCTGTGGTAGCGTAAGTTCCATTAGCTGAAGGCAGCGGTAGATTAAACCTCCTGAAAAACATTATTTTTCTTGTTTGTTTTTTTAAGTGTAAAGACTAAATAAATGGGTCTGTATTTGTGCCACAGCAGCAGGAGAGTTTCTCTGCAGTAAAAATTGAGTAAACTGTGTGTGTGTGTGTGTGTTTATGGAGTCTTCTCATATCATGCGAACACACTCTTGAAGACTGGGAGGAGGAGGAGGAGGAGGGAAAGGAGGAGGGAGACAGCCGTCGCTGCTGCGGCGGCGGCATGTTGTTTTAAGGGATTAGGAGTAATAAGATGGCAGGCTGAATTTATGGAGCTAATATTTCATGGAGGCTGATTCATGGAGCCGCAGGAGCAGCAGCACTCGTAGCAGCAGCATTAGCAGCAGCAGCAACAGCAGCAGTAGTAGTAGAAGGAGGAGGAGGAGGAGCAGCAGCAGCAGCAGCAGCAGCAGGTTTTAATGGGCCTCAGAAAGACTCTCTTGACTTGTGCCCTGATGTGATTAGCCCCGCGGGAGTGTGGCGGCTAAATACACCACTGTGCCAGTGTTTGTGAGCGCCGGCCGACGAGGACGGAGAGCGAGCGAAGCCGAGAGACATGCGAGACTAAACAGGACACACACAAACACACACGCACACACACAGACACACACACACACACACACAGTGTCAGTGCTGTGCTGGGCTCCATGTGTAGACACATTTACTTCTATTCCATATGTCATTAATGACAGTGAACAGACGCCAGAGAACAGACAGGGTTTTAACCTCACGTCACCTCATCAGGCCCGCAGCCAATCACAGGCCAATCAACAGCCAGTTACTGTCAGACAACTGCCAACCCACAGGTAACTCATGTCATCAAACAGTCATCAATAAAGAACCAAACATTAGCAGCCAGTCACGGCAATGCAACCATCACAAACCAACCGCCATTGGCCACTCAGTCGGTAGCAAGCCAATAATCCCCGACCAATAAAATAATCACAATAAATTCATTTAACAACTACCAACAACCAATCAGAAATTACTTCTGATTGGTTGTTGGTAGTTGATAGTGATTTCTGATTGGTTATTTGTAGTTGTTTAATCACAACTACCAACAACCAATCAGAAATCACCTAAAATCAATACCACTAATAGTAACTATAATAGTTACTTTATTATAGTAACTATAATAACCCAGTGAACAGGGGTGATGTCATCACTCAAGATGAATTATTAAAAAACAATTAAACTATTGACAACAAATTATTGTTCCCATTATCAAGAGACCAACAACCAATCATAAAACAACTAAACCACAAGTGGAAAGTGTCATAATCACAACCAAACTAGTCCCCAATAACCAATCAACAATAACTAATCACCAACCAACTTGTCACTAATAACAACCTAACCTGTCACCCACATCTACTCACCAATAACACCCTATCAATCCCCAGTGATCAACAACCAGTCAATAACAGTCAATCATCTATTATCTACCAAAAACAACCAATCAGCAACAAACAAACACACGTCAATTACTGGCAGATAATGACAAATAACAATAAACCAACTGTAACTAGTCATCACTTTCAGCCAATCAAAAACCACTGGCTCCTCGTGATGAAACACGACAGTAAATATCATTAGGTATGAAATAGTGAGGCAGAGGTCGGAGAACAGGGGAAACGGCTCCCTCTGCTGGAGCTGCAGAGAAACAGCCGCGCAGTTTTACAGCTTATTTAAACCTTATGTATTTTTCTCATTACTCAGTGGTGTTAGTGTCGGTGTCGACTGGGAGTCACTGACAGGGCTGATAATCATATATAACAGACAGAGTCACTGACGCTCCTGTCTCTTCTGGATTATTCATCAGCCCATTCACCACCTGCTGAGGCCTCCTCACACCCAGAGGTTGTGGAGGGAAGATTTTTCCATCAACAGCCCCAGAGAAACGAGGGGATGTCTGTGTCTCTGTGGAGACACTCGGCTGCCTGGGTCTCCTGAACATCTTCTGTTTACTGAGACAGTGGAGCAGAAGAAGACCAGGCTGTTCCTGGACCACAACTGGTCCAGTTGGTCTCTACCTGTCCTTCATATTCTGTCCAAATTCACCTTTATCTTTAGCTTCTCCACCTTGTTTCCTTTAACATTTTTTAGAGCTGGGCTGGAACAGTCTATTTGTCCTAAAGACAGTCTAATCCTTTTCTGGACTTTTCAAAATAAATCTCTCAGTCACTACTTGTCCGGTTTAGGCTACAACACTGTAGTTTTTTTTTTTTTTCAAAATAAGAGATGCTTTTAAAATAAAACACTTTATTTCAAGCCTATACAAATCCAGATATTGTCAAAATGAAACACCAACCATCTTGATATCTGTCTTAAACAATCGCACCAGTGTTTGTTTCCTCCAAAACAAAAGCTTAAGTGGATGATGATCAGAGCAGTGGCTCTTTTAGGATTAAAAGACCAAAATTGTATATATTTTGAAGGTGAATTTTTGTACAGACGTGACTCTTTATCTCTGTTATCTGGGTGTGTACGTTTATTGTGAGGCCAACTTTTTGGAATAGAAGTTATTAGAAAAACAATAGTGTAAAAATATTGAACAAAGAATTAGCTCCAAATTGTAATTGTTGTGCCTTGTAACACAATCTACCAATGAGGTAAATGTCACAGTCACTCACGTGGATGCTGCGGAGCTTCTTCTTGCCTCGCTCCAGTCGGCTCAGCAGCCTCAGACGTCGCTGCTCTCCGATGGACGGCTGCAGCAGGCGCTCGTCCACTGAAACCGTTTTCCTCAAGGCCACTCGCTCGCTGGCCCACGCCGGTGATGATCCACCTTTCTCCACCTGAGGGAGGCTCCCTGCTGCGGCTCCTCCTCCTTGACCTCCTGCTGTCGAAGCCGCGCTCACTGTGGACCCCGCAGACAGATCAGGTGACCAGAAGTCACGCTGCACTGAACCTGGAAGAGGGAAACCAGAGAAGAGCTGCTGTTACTGAACACCCAAACACACACACACACAGAGGCAGACACACACGCGGACAAGGAAAACACACATTATCAGGGGTTTAGTCATTTCTATAGGATTTTTTGGAAAAATTGGAAACCAAAGTGTCAGACAGTCCATGAACGTCTCGCAGCAGTTAAAAACTTAGTTTGGCTGTTTTGTTCTTCTGCTTCCTTCAGGTCAATCGGTGTCATGTGACCATTCATTCACTGTGTGTTTGTGAGATCAGGTGTCTGCTGAGGTGACCTGAGATGCTGAATTAAAATTACATGATGGACAGAACAGTGTTGTTGTCATGACACTGAAACTTGAAGAGAAAGTTCAGTCTGAGACCAACAGGATGGTTCCAGAAGAACCAGGAGAAAAACAGTCTGATTAGACACCGGTGTCTGAACTACTTTTCTCACATTGACGGGACCTTAAACATTCCAATCTTTTAAAATATAGAATATAAATTCATTATAGAAGTAATCTCAGTGAGTTGGATCAGGGATGAGGTGATTAGAGGGACAACACAGACAGGAAGGCTTGGAGAAAAAGCTAGAGAAGACAGATTGAGATGGTTTGGACATGTTCAGAGGAGGGACAGTGGAGACATTGTTCTGCTTCCTTCAGGTCAATCGGTGTCATGTGACCATTCATTCACTGTGTGTTTGTGAGATCAGGTGTCTGCTGAGGTGACCTGAGATGCTGAATTAAAATTACATGACGGACAGAACAGTGTTGTTGTCATGACACTGAAACTTGAAGAGAAAGTTCAGTCTGAGACCCACAGGATGGTTCCAGAAGAACCAGGAGAAAAACAGTCTGATTAGACACCGGTGTCTGAACTACTTTTCTCACATTGACGGGACCTTAAACAATCCAATCTTCTAAAATATAGAATATAAATTCATTATAGAAGTAATCTCAGTGAGTTGGATCAGGGATGAGGTGATTAGAGGGACAACACAGACAGGAAGGCTTGGAGAAAAAGCTAAAGAAGACAGATTGATGGTTTGGACATGTTCAGAGGAGGGACAGTGGAGACATTGGTAGAAGAATGATCCTAGAGATGGAGGTAGGAGACAAAGAGGAGATTAATGGATGCAGTGAGAGAGGACATGGAGGTAGTTGGAGTCAGAGTAGAAGATGGAGAGGACAGCGGGAGACAAAAAAGGGAGGATCACTGTGGATACACCAGAAAAGTTTGTCACTAAAAGCTGTCTCTACCCTAATATCACCAACATGAATAAACATTTCTTGATATATTTCAATGTTTGGTTCAGAGAAATATGTTTATTCAAAAAAAAGGCTAAAAAGGTTAATGAATATTTATTTTCTTAAGTGCAAGTAAAACTTAAACTGATCGAGATTGCGTTGAGGACTCGCAAAGCTAGATGCACAGCGCCCTCTGGTGGACCACACTGGACTAGTTCAGCCTTAAGTTTTTACTCAGATGGAATTGTCTGTCCTAGCAACCAAGTACATGTAGCACATATACAGTAAACTATAGTCTACAGTAGTGTTTTATTATCTGTGGTGAAAAGTAAATGTGTTCAACCACATCTGAGAGCAGGAGATGCCACCCACCCCCAACCCTAAAGTTGGTGTCAGTGTGGTGGAGAAGGACTATTTTACACTGTTGGAGAAGAATAAACTGATCCTACCCTGCGGGGACTGACAGAGCTGGAAGACAAAAACATTCTTCTTCTCCACAAACTCATCATTATCTCCTGCAGGAATTCTGCTTTTGTTTTGTCATTGAGAGGCTGCATTAAGTTACAGCTGCAGCGAGTGTCTTCATCATCCATGTTGATGAAGAGAAGGAAGAAGAGATGGAGCTGATGACCCCAACCTTCTAATCTGCTCCACAGGAAGATCATTAACATTCTCCAGGAAGGTGGAGCTACACTACAGTGTGAGTGAGACAGGAAGTCAACAGTAAACAATGTCAGTGTGTGTGACATATCCTTCCCATCACAGCACGTCCACAGACTTCTTCACGTAGACCTGAAAACAAACTTCACGTGGGACTGGAACTGTTGTCTCACCTGCCGAGGTCCAGTGGAGACCCCCAGGACTGGCGGCGAGCCGCCGTCGTTTTCTGATGTTGACCCCACTGGAGGAGGTGGAGGCTCCTGCTGGGGTCACTGAGGTGGAGTTGGTTGCAGAGGAGGAGGAGGAGGAGGCTGGTGTCGAGGAACGCAGAGGGAGGTGGGGTGTGGAGACAAACAGCCCCCCCTTCCCCAGGGATGGTGTAAAAAAGGCAGAGTCGTTCAAAGAAAACCTGCAGGGGGCGCAAAGAAGGAACTGACAATGATTTTCTCTATGGCGGGGGTGTCAAATTAACTTCACAGCAGGACAGAATTGAAAACTGGCATGAATTCACGGGCCAAACTCAATATATTTGGAGAAATTAATTATAAACGTGCATGTTTTACCTCCTCTCCGGATATGAAATAGAGTTTTTTCACTGACTCTGGAACAGCCAGAGATTATTAGTATCCACACATGAGAAATTGTAAATCTCTTTGTTGTCTTTTCAGATAATTTTCAACATAAATCTTTCTTTACAGAACGAAAACTATGTGATATTACAAAAAAACATCAATCATTATCATTATAACAAAATATAAAATGGTGGGCCAACTCTAGTACGCATTTGGTTTTATCTTGTGTGCCAAAAATAATTACACTGTGGGCCACATTTGACCCCCGGGCCAAAGTTTGACTCCTGTGCTCTATGGACGTTATTCTCTGTTAAATTGATTTTCTCTACTTTGGTTCATTCTGAAAATTACCGATTTACTTTAGTCCAGGTTTGGGCAAACTAAGGCCCGTGGACCAGATGTGGCCCATGGAGCTTTGTAATCCAGCCCATAAATCATCTCTAAATTATATAATTGTTTGTATTGTGAGCAACTTCTACTAGACTTATATTTTCTGTTTCCCTGAAGTAGCCACAATTTCCTTATAGGTAGGGTAGAGACAAAATTTCATGATAGCAATTTACAGTAGTTTATGTATGACTGTAACACGTCAATTAGCTTAGTTGAAGGCATCAACTCTAATCCCAGGACCTGTGTCCAACTTTAGGACAGAATGTGCCATGTTGGTATAAAAGTCCACCCATGTCTGCTGAAATCAGATCTTCTCTTTGGAGTTTGGTCGAAGTTGAAAACACTGATTTTCTCTGAACTTTTGTGCTGCAGTGAATGACAAACATCCTCTAATCAGTCCTGTAATCTGTGTGTGTGTGTGTGACCACACCTCCCTACATTAGCTCCATAAACACCGGCCTCTTCCTTATCTTCACACACAGACTCTTTACGATCTGCTCTGACGGAGGAACTATTTTTTCTGCTCCAGCAGCAGTGGTGGAGGAGGGAGGGAGGGAGGGAGGAGCTCTCCCCGAGGACTGACCACAGCTTCTTCAACACTTTTCTTTTTTTAGGCCAAACTGCTGTGGTGGAGTTGGTGGTCACCTCCACCACCGCCATCCTTCACAGTCACATTCAAACAGAACCTGAGGCTGCAGATTCCAACCACCTCAATCACTGACACAAACCTCAGTACTGATGTGTCCGACTCTCCTGGCGACCTCGAACACATCACCATGGACACACACGCACACTGTAATTTACTCTGAGTCAGCCCCACACACACACTCTCTTGCTCATATTTCTCCCTAAAATACTGAATACTGATTCACCCATCACTGACATCGGACCAAACACAATTCACAGAGATCTTTAAAGAGTTACAGCAGCAGTTTGGTTGAAGAAGGTTCTTGTTCACATCTCACTGTGAGCAGATTTCTGAAGCAGGAAAATAAAACCACTCACTCTCTCATACCAAAAGCCCAGAGGGGAAATTCAGCAATTCAAGCTCAAAAGGGCATGAGAACTGTCAGTGCCTCGTGTGGCCTGTTTGTGCAATTTTGGAAAATCCATACAAATTCATGTCAATTTCTGACTTCTGAAAGAGAAGTCATCAGAAACATAGTCATGACCAGGTGAAGGAGGAGACACTGCTGGTTGTAGTGATGTAAAAAGGCTAATTTTGTTTAAAGACTGTGGAATAGGGAAGTAAAACAGTCGTCATGTGGAGCAGAACTTGGACAGGATTACCTGAGCAGGGCATCTCTGTCCCCAGGCTCACTGCAGGTGGAGTTCCTGGAGTTGGAAGCAGGGGAGGAAGATGAAGACACTGGCATGGAATGCTGGGAGTGGTCAGACACATGTGAGGTAGAGGAGGAAGAAGAGGAGGACGTCTGGGCCGAGTCCACAGATCGGGGTAGCAACAGGGAGGACGGCATACACAACCAAGTCTCCAGGTCCGAAAACTTGGAACAGCTGAGCATCTCCAGGACACTGAGGAGGAGAAGACACAGAGGATGAGACAACACTGGGGAAGAGAAGATGCTAAGGAGAAGACGCTGAAGAGGAGAAGACGGCGGGGAGGAGAAGACACTGGGGAGGGGAAGACAACTCTGAGGAGGAGAAGACAACACTGAGGAGGAGAAGACACAGTGGATGAGACAACACTGAGGAAGAGAAGATGCTAAGGAGGAGAAGACGCTCGGGAGGAGAAGACACCGAGGGGGAGACAACTCTGAGGAGGAGAAGACAACACTGAGGAGGAGAAGACAACTCTAAGAATGAGAAGACAACACTGCGGAGGAGAAGACAACACTGCGGAGGAGAAGACAATACTGCGGAGGAGAAGACAACACTGAGGAGGAGAAGACAACAATGAGGAGGAGAAGACAACACTGAGGAGGAGGAGGAAGAGGAGGAGAAGATGGTCAAGAGGAAAAAACGCTGAGGAGGAGAAGAAGCTGAGACAACACTCAGGGGGAGATGACGCCTAGAGGGAGACAATGCTTTGGGGGGGAGACAATGCTTAGGGGGTGAAGACGCTTAAGAGGAGACAAAGATCTAATCAAAACCTAATCTAGTGATTCCAGTAATCTTCCGGAAATGAGAATTAAAAAAATTAAAAAACCCACCCAGAGAAAAGCAGCAGTGAACATCTGAGAAGATGGATTTCTCCCAGGATTAAACAGAAAAAGCAGTAACAGTGAACAAACATGATTCAATCTGAATCTGAAGAATATGGATCTTAACACACACCTGGGAATACAATGACATTACTAGGGGAAACCAGGAGTGAGACCTGGACCATGTGGATTAAACCAAGGGTTGTAGCCCATGTGGGGTTCCCGCTGTTGCCCCCTCACCTTTCCTCTCCGGGAAGCTCATCTTTCTCATCGGCCGTTTGGAAAACACAGGAAGTCCTGGAGTCCCGTGGTGACAGCAGAAAAAAGGAATTCTCAGAGCCCAGGGACATTTTCAGCCATATCTGCAAAGACCAGGACAGGAACTCAACAGAACTGACCCTGGAACCAGTGCACAGTGGTTGATAAAAACTACACTGATTTTAATTATCATCTCATTTCATAACATTATTTTATTCTATTTCACAAAGTTGGCTGACAGGTCAGTAGTCACTGCTAACTTTAGAATTAAGTTAATTAGTCAATTTATTTGTTTGCAACTAAAAACACAAATATCTAACAGATTTTAAACTTTATAAATTTGCCATGAAACTCTAAAAGTTGATACCATTCCCTTAAAAATAAAGAGGTTATTATGTGGTTTAGTTGTAAACAAGTTTTGATTATATCTTTAACTTTACTTCCTCACACCTTCACCTTATAACTCACATTAACTCTCCGTATACTTTAACTCTGTGTTTTCAACCTTTTGGTTTCGCATCCATCCTTTTGTAAAAGTTTAAAATAGTTTTTTTCTGGTTTGTTTGTATGCTACCTAGCAACTTGACTCCCACTGTTAGCATGTTAGCATGTGAGCAACGACAACAATCTCTGCAACTCAACAGAAGTTCAACAACTTCTCCACGTCAACGAGCAACTTTCAGTTTGGCGCAGTAGGGATTAAAAAGGTGGCGCTAAAGAGCAGCTACACGTGGCGAATGTTTGTGAGTGACATTTGGTGACAGTGACAGTTTCAATCCAACTGAACTAAACCCTGAAGTCAAGTCCGGTGAAGATGCTGCTTCATCTCAGAGCTTCTCTAAAGTGTAGCAGACTGTACCGTCTGAGTGGAGTTCTCCTCCTTCTCCTCCTCCTCAGCTCTTTCCTTCTTCTTCTCCTCTTTCTTCTTCTTCTTCTTCCTCTTCTCCTCCTCCTCTTCCTCCTTCAGCAGAACCATCAGTATGGACTCCTGTCTTTGTCTTCCTGCTGCCTGACAAACATCCTCACGCACTGACTGAAGCTCCACAATCTCAGCTCGGGTTTCACTGCAGCCGAGACACATCTGGAGGAGCGGAGGAAGAGGAGGAGCAGCAGGAGGAGAAACTAAATTGTACTCTAATCACAGCCGCGCTCGGAAAGTGACTCCCCAAAACCGAGCTCCACGGTGACGTCACTGTCTCCCTCGGTGAAAACCATCGACTGGAATAACCGTGTTTTGATGACAACCCCAGCCAACAATTACCCCCCATGATTAACGCTCCATATTAAACCGCACAAAAAGAGTTTGAGCTCGAAGAAGCTCCTCACTTTTACTAATATTTTTACACTCCGACCGCCATAACTAATGTCGCTCGTTGATTGGCTGAAAACGGAGAGGAAACGTCATCATCGATCACCGCAATTAACTGCGCCTGACGTCAACAAGTGTACAGTATGCTATGCTACTTTAGCTTCAGGAGAGTAGCCGGAACTTTAACCCAAGATACTTGATTTACGATTCCAACATTTTGTTTTTTTGGGGGTTAAAAATATCTTCGGTTGGAAGTTTATCTGAGTTTATCTTTGAAAGACACACAATTCCGCCATATTTAAAAACATTTGACGTACAATTCCTCTGACGTTGGTTCTGCGGAACGATACAGTTTAGGTTAAGTCGTGATACGGCTCCGTTCCACTGCCTTATTAATTGATTTTCCGTCGTCGTTCCATGACTTCTTAACTTGGTCCTCACTATTCTGTAGTATTTTGTTGAATATTACTACTTTGTTCTCGTAAATTTGTCACCGAGTAATTATACTTAATTTTATTGAACTAATTGAAATATAGAAACCTGGGGCTTCAGTGAATGTGAGCGCAGCAGACACGTAGGCCTGCTTCTACTGCAGTTCCCTTCATAACCGGGAGATGGAGGTGTTGTTAAAGGAAAGGATTTACAAATCCAAAGTGAAGACAACAGGAGTTAAAAAGGAAACTTCTACAACAATGAAACATTTGAAATTATTTATAAATGGTGGCCTTAGGTTAACATGTGACCACAGTTTACTCAGCTTTTCATGGAAACAACAATTTTCTTTAGTTAGAAATACATTTTGAGTGAATTTCTTAATCATAATATAGAGATTTTTAGAAAATATTTAAATACAGAATTTAAGCCTCAACTTAACACACTTTTTAAAGTGATGTAGGTTGTATATTTGGACTTGAATGAAAAAACATTACTTATGAAGGAGATTATTGCTAAACAAAAGTGAAATAGAGTATTGACTTCCATAATGATAACAAAGGTGGTCATCACGGCAGCTGTGATCAGTGGCTGATGGGAAACTGCAGACTCCTGGTCAGACTAGGATGACCAGGATCCAAAGTGCACCCTGGACCAGAGTCACCTTCTGATCTTTGAACTGAGGGACCTTCCTGTCATCTCTCCAGAGCAGTGACGGCAGCAGGAAGTGAGGTAATGACTGACATGATGATGGATCCTGGATGGAAACGCTGAAATTATGGGATCACTTCCTGGAGTTCCCTCTCCCTCATTTTTCCTCTTTCTTTACATTTGTGCGTTTTTCTTTGTAACCTAGTTATCCTTTAGCTTTTAATGTTTGATTTCTTATTTTATTGACAGTGATTCGATAAATTGTACCCCGGTCCTTTTTAGGTAAAGTTATGCTCATTAAAGCTAATGATCAGCTACTCTTTGCTACTCCCAAAGATATGGCCATGTTTTCAGCAAACAACATCATAAAAAGGCTTGTTGAGACTGACGTGATCTATGGTGAGAGTAGAGAGCAGCAAGAAGAGAACCTGGAGGTGGAGGTTTGGAAGAGAAGAGGAATGAAGGTCAGTCATAGATAGACAGAGTACATGTGTTTGAATGAGAGAGAGAACAGTGGAAATGGTGAGGTTAGAAGGAGCAGAGGTGGAGAAGGTGGAGGAGTTTAGACACTTGAGATCAACTGTTGGAAAAGAAGAAGAGAGGAGAAGAATAGAGTGGAGTCAGGATGGAACAACTGGAGAAAAGAGTCAGGAGTGATCTGAGAAAGAAGAGAGTCGGCTAAGGTGGAGGGACGGTGGAGAGACCAGCCATGATGGATGGATTAGAGACATTAGGAATAGACAGAAGACAGTAGACAGAGCTGGAGGTGGAGGAGTTAAAATGCTGAGATTCTCTTTAGGAGAGACAAGGATGGACAGGATCAGGAATGAGGTGATTAGAGGGACAACACAGACAGGAAGGTTTGGAGAAAAAGCTAGAGAAGACAGATTGAGATGGTTTGGACATGTTCAGAGGAGGGACAGTGGATAGACGTTGGTAGAAGAATGATCCTAGAGATGATGGCCTCAGAGTAAAAGATGGGGAGAACAGGGGGAAATGGAAAAGGATGATTCTCTGTGGAAACCCCTGAAATAGGGACAAGCAAAAAGGAGGAGGAGAAGAAAATAATTATAGGATATAGAAAATGTGCAGTTTTGTTTGGAAACCCACTGACTTTTTCACTGTTAGCTTGAAATAAACTTTCAACAACTTTTCTCCTCCATATAAAATTTTGATAAAACTTTTTGAGTCGTTTCACATGTAAATGTCAAATTTACCTCAGTTTCCATTTTATTTTAGCACACACAGGTGCAGTGATGCTGCTGCTTCGAGCAGCTTTAATTTTAACAACACCAGGAAAAAAGCTGAGTCACTGTATTTTCACTGAGTCGAGAATCTGAAAGTTTTTTTTACAGGTCTTTAAGGTCAGTGAACACACCGTGTGATCAAACAGCTATTTTAGTCATTTCTTTCTTAGCAACAACTCGTCCTCGTTAAGAAACCAAATTGCAAAGTCAACGCTTCCACTGGCTCCAGAGTTGGAGAAATAGAAAAGAAAAGAAAACAAAACAAAAAACAGATTACACAGCAGAGGTTTGGACGAATCTACTCCAACGCACCTGTGCTCACAGGAAGGATGAGAAGAAAAACAGATGTAGAAGTGAAACAACGTCAGCTGCACAGGAAAAACAGGTCGTCCCCACAGACGCTTCATTCCAAACCCAGGAAGTGATTTAACACCTGCCCCCAAACTCTAATCCATCCTCAACCATCGCTGTGTCCAAGGAGCACCTGAACGCATCACAGTTAAAATGTAAAAAAAAACCAACAACTTTAAATTTAACTTTAAATTCATATTAAGGGTTTGGACTTTCATGCAATCTGGACCAGAGGGCTGAGTGGCGGCCCCTACTGACTGACCCCAACACGACATGTAGCAACTTTGTTAAAGTCCAGTCCAGATGAGTCCAGGAGGTCATAGGAATTTAAATTAGGCTTGTCGACAATACAAAAGATTTTTATCTAAGTTGTTATTATTATTGAATGCATCACTTAGTTCTCACTTGAAATCAGTCGATTGGTCAACGTTTTCCAACTTTAACACTTGGTGTGAAGATATCTAGGAGACCGCTCTTGAACCCTGTACAATCAGTCAAACAAACAGTCAACAAAAGGAGTTTTTTTCTACAACGACACAAACCTTCGGTTCATGTTTGTATTTTTTAGCCGACTCTAAGAACTGCTCACGACTGAGGATGAAGGACATACAAGTTTGTCCTCTGAGTCTCTGGTCTTGGACCATAAACAAGGTCCAGCTGCAGCTCAGCTGGTTCCACCCATATGCGACCTGGTTTCCAGCTGCAGGGTGGAGGTTGCACCAGGGGAACAGCAGGATTCTGGGAGCAGTCATGTGACTCAAACACTTTCAGATGTGCACAATGACATTCCTGAGATCTGGAGATGAATCCAAATTCACTTTGGCTCTGTGAAAATATGAGTCTTTGAAGGAACTGTGTGATAAGGTGGAAAAAGTACAGTTTCCTGGACATCAAATAAAATACTCATCATGAGACAACTTTGATATTTGTTAAAAGTTTGCAGGTATCTCAGCCGTACTGGACACTAGAACACTGATTTAACCCAAAAACATTTTCAAAACACCAGTGTCAGTGATGATTTCCAAATTATATGAGACGAGCTAATTAATATGAACTGTGTAGCTGAAGTTTGGTCAAAAGGTGGCGATAAAATAACAGTCCTGATATAAAGACATGCTAAGGTTGTTTTGACAGTTTGGTCCTCGTAAAATCATGGATGGAGGCTGAGAGATTTGATCTCAGAGGTTTCAAGATTTCAACTCAATCCCCATCAACCAGAAGCAGCTAAAGGAAGGAAAGAGTTAACACATTCTCCTCATTGGTCCAGCAGGAGGAGACCAGGAGGGAGGGGGGTTCCCTCCTCGCCTCCCTCTTCCTCCTCCTTCTATTGATAGCTGTATTCCCTCAGTTCCTCCTGCAGTAGAGACGATGCAGAAGGACAGAGGCAAAGAGGAGAGAGCTGCTGCACTCCCACCACACTGAGGACTTCACAGTCCAGCAAGGTCCAGGAGACTTCAGTTGAGTCCAGAAGTGTCAAGCAGAGTCCAGGGGAGTCCAGTTGGGTCCTGGAGATCATGTGAAGCCCACGAGAGTCCAGCAGAGTCCACGAGAGTCAAGAAGAGTCCTGTGGAGTCCAGCAGAGTCCATCAGTATAGAAATTGTTAATAATCTAGAAGAAGAACAGGATTTGTAGAAGTCAGAGGAGAAAGAAGAGAAAAAAGCGAGTGCAACATTCTCCAGGAGGAATCATCTGAGTCCCTGAGAGTCCAACAACATTTTCCAAAGTCCTGGGAAGTCAGGAAGAGTCCTGGAGAATTTGCAGACTCACAGTAGGTTTATTTATTGAAATTGGATCTGATGAGCTGCATCATCAGAACTTATCCACCAGTGTGTGTGTGTGTGTGTAAGTGTCAGGTCAAGCTGTGGGTGTAGTTCTTGTTTCCTGTTTAAATATGCAAGAACATAAAGCGTCGATCATTTATTACACGGAAGTCAAGCCTCTGACGCCCACAGAGGTTCTGACCACAGCTGACCAGTGGTCATCTAAGAGAGTTGTTTTGTTATTGTTGTTGTTGAGTTATTAACTTCACTTTGATTCACTTTTACTCATTATCACCTCTGTTTTCACAGACTCTGCTCTGATTGGCTGACAGCTGTGTCATCACTATGGCTCACCTCTTCCTCACAAGTAAGATCAACATGCAAGACGGACTCCATGGGAAAGGAGGTCCCAGAATGCCCAGGAGCTCCTTGAGGGCTCCACCCGCCTCCCTCCATGGGAGCAGGGATAAGATCAGGAGGGACACCCTCATCACGACACGCATCCCTCACGTCAATGAGGGTCAACTGACGGCCGCCACCGGGGGCGCAGAGATGTCCTGCTACCGCTGCACGGTACCGTTCGGTGTGGTCATCCTGATCGCTGGCGTGGTGGTGACGGTGGTTGCGTACACCTTCAACTCTCACGGGTCCACCATCTCCGTGCTGGGTCTGGTGCTGCTGTCCATTGGCCTGGGGCTGCTTGGCGCCAGCGCCCTCTGCTGGAGGCTGCGGCTTAAGAAGAAGAAGATAGACAATCGTAGGGAGAGTCAGGCCGGACTTGTGAACAGTCAAGCGTATTCTGTGGCCTGAGACCGAAGTTTTAGGGGGGGCGCTATTTTCACAACATAAGATTAAGTAAGATCCTGAAATGTCGTCTTTCGCTGCTTCTGTCTTTGTCCGGATAATTCTTAATATTTAGTTTTTAAGATGGACGACAACACCACAAAGACACTAACTGGGCTCTGTGCTCAAGGACACATCGGCATTTATGGACACGTCACCTGCAGTTCCACCTGTACCTCAGAGGTGAACATCAGATTGTCACCAGTCTGAAGTTAAGATCCTTCAATCTTCGTCCACAAGAACTCCTCAGTTCTCTAAAGGAGCTAAAACAGCCTGTAGTACTGAAGACAGTTTTGGTCACTGTGGTGGACAATGAGAAGACGGACAAAGATCTCATGTCCCGTCAAAGTTCTGGTACCAAAACCATTCAAACATTTCACAGTTCAGAACCAGACAAGAACAGGAAACTGTTTTTTACACATCCTGCTGTTTCAAATTTCACATAAAGACAGAGAGCAGATTGGACAGCTGCACTCTGTCCATTTGTTGGATTTTCTAGAGGAAGACATGTCCTCTAACTTCTCTCTTCTGACTGGACAATGGAGGTTCTTAAAGAACAGATGCTTTTAGAAAGTCAGTCTTGTTTAGTGTCTGTAATCAGTGCTGCTAACTCCATGTCAAAGGTACTTCACTGTCATGATGAGCTTAAATAAATATTTCCAGACTTTGAATCTGACAAATATATAGAAATGAAATAAACGTTTCATAACAAACCAGGGTCCGCAGCAGAATTGAGTGATTTAGGCTCACAGGTCTCTGAAGCTCCGGTCCACTGCTGCCTCCTGTGGAAACCTAGTGAAAAAACAAATAAAAAATGAGATAAGGTTTGAAATATTAAGATATTTCCTACGTCACTGTTAAACAGAACAGAAGAAAAAGTTCTAGTGAGAAAATTCCATATTTGAAATGGTAACTTGACGTAGCTGGTCCACTACTGCCTCCTATGGTCACTTGGTAATACTGAGGGTATCTGAATAATTAACTTTAACATGACATTTGTATGGAAATATCAAAACGTATAAGATAATATACTAAGAAACGTAACAAAGAGAAGTAAAAAATAAGTCGCTCTTTCAGTTTAATCACTAATTGAAATAAATGTATTGTGTTTTGATAACTTTGTCCTTCTTCTTGGGATGTTGAACCAACAACCTTATGTCGATCTGAATTAAACTCCAGTTTTCTTCCCACCTCCTCAGATGCTGAAGCCCCCTTCCTCAGCAGCAGTAAGTTGGCTGGAAAGTTGTGGCAGCTCGGTGTTATATTTATAGTTATGTTTATGTTGCCTAGCAACCTGCAGACACACGACCAGATCATAAACGGAGGTGAATTGCGTCACGGGGTGGCGGAGAAGGAGGAGGAGGAGCAGAAGGTGACGGGTAATGCTTACAAACTTGTTGTCACTTCTGCAGCGCTAACTTTATCTCCAGTGGAGCGCAGCATCCTGGGAATGTGGAGAGTGTGAGGGGAGAGTGGGGGAGAGCGACGTAGGCAGAGTGTGGAAAAAGAGGAGGAGAGAGAGAGAGAGAGAATTTTGTTTTCCAAAAGCAGTGTGCGAGAAAACAGCAGGTAACATTTTGACGAAACAGTAAAAAAAAAACTTTTTCAGTAAAGAGGTGAATTTGTAAGAATTAGTGACCTCTAGTGGCAAGACAGCCAGTGGTAAAGACACAGAAATCCTAATCTGCGCCGCTGTATTAATTCAGTCAGAATTGGAAATGCGCTAATATCACCTATAGGTCATTATTGGCATTGCATCCCTAGAAAAATGAGAAGTGTAGGAAGACCACGTGTCGCGCTGGTTGATTCTAAAGTGACTTATATGACAAAATATACCCCACACTATAAAACTGACCAAAAGGGGGCACCGTAAACATGATTGGACCAAGTTATCATGTCAAAGGAAGTCGTTCCAGATAAGATATTTGTAAACAAACATAACTGTGATGTTGTGAGGAGAGACACTGAGTTTCTGACCACAGACCTCAAGACTCTGTGTGTAAACACTCAGATAGGAAATCCCGACGCTCCCATCCCTTCCTGTAACACAGTGACCAGCTGAATGACCACAGAGGTGACAGGGAGGTGGCGCTCTAACCTCCTCCCCTCTCTACTGCTTCTAAACACACCCCAGACTCTGGGTCGGAAACCAGCCTGGCACGCAATGAGGCAGGGGATCAGCACGATTAAAGGAGATGGGCCAGAGAACAGGAAACACACACACTTGTGATTGTTCTGTCATCACAGAAGATCCAAGGTCAGAGGGAAAAGTGAGAAAACCTGGATCTAAAGTCCAGGACAGAGACAAATGAATGGGTTTTCAGATGAGAAACTCACAGTCAGCACATACTGTGCTGTGATTGCCCCCTGCTGCTAGAACCGGCCTGACACAGGGCTAAATTGTGGGACACTGCCTCCATCTATTAGTTTTAATGAGACATTTTAATGAGGAGAGTTCTTAAAGTCCTTCATTCAGATAAATGTCAGTGATGTAAAGTGACCACAGGAGGCAGCATTGGGAAAGCAGTGTCTGGATGCTCTGAATTAACTGATTTTATCCACGGACCTGAGTGTAGGTAGGTGTGTAGGCAGGTCAGTGGATGGATAGATGGACAGAATTTATTATAATTATTTATTATCCTTCAGGAAATGATGAAAGAGAACAGTGCTCTCTGTACATTCTATGTCGTTAATTTCGTCCTACGGTTCCTGCGGGTGGAGCAGGGTTCTTTTCTCTCACTGCCTGAGGTGAAGCTCGACTGTGAACACAACAGAACAGAACTCTGTTGTGTTCTCATCATGTGTTTTGTGTTTTTGTAGAAAAACAGAGCAGCAGCAAAGTCTTAACAAAAACCACATGAAGCTAAAACGAAACCGGAAACTTCACCAAGTCCATGTTTGTCTGTTTACGATTTGGACAAAACAAAATCATTTTAGACATGTCGGCAACGCAGCTGATCACTGCTGCCCCCTGGTGGTCCAGTGGTGTCACTAGTTGCAACTCAGAAAGTATTTTCAAACATTACTGTTAACATAATAGATATTATCAAGCTGGACCTGGAAGAGAGTCAGCTCAGGTGAAGGGAAAGGTTTACAGGACGGTGGTGAGACCAGCCATGATGGATGGATTAGAAGACAGGAGACAGAGCTGGAGGTGGAGGAGTTAAAGATGCTGAGGTTCTCTTTAGGAGAGACAAGGATGGACAGGATCAGGAATGAGGTGATTAGAGGGACAACAGATTAAGATGGTTTGGACATGTTCAGAGGAGGGACAGTGGATATATTGGTAGAAGAATGATCCTAGAGATGGAGCTACCAGGTAGGAGACAAAGAGGAGATTGATGGATGCAGTGAGGGAGGACATGGAGGTAGGTGGAGTCAGGGTTGAGGACACAGAGGACAGGAGAGATACAAATTGTTGACTTGTCGTTGTGGCAACCCCTAAGAAAAGGGACAAGCTGAGAGGAGAAGATGCTGCATCTCATTCTGGTTAAACCACCAGATGGCGCACTCCAGACACAGATGGAAAAATAAACCAACAACTGACATCAGATGTCTTAATGTAAGGACTTGAGGTCTACATAAAAGAAGGAACCTGGTACAGATACCAGACCCAACGTCCCCCTTCTATCCTGTCCACATTGGACCAGATGACAGTCCTGTGAGTTTGTAGTGATCTGTGACTGTAGAATTGGAATAAAAACTGTCTGTTTTGTAGAGTTAAAATCCAAATACTGTCATTTGACTCAATTGTGATTAATCACCTTGTGTGTTTGTGATGGAAAACCGTGGATTTTCTCTCTGGGTTGTGGTGAGTTGTGTGAGAATGAGTGTTTAACAAAGGTCAGTTTCCTGGGAGTGAAGGTTGTCAAACAGCAGCAGCAGCAGCAGCAGCAGCAGAGGATTAAAGCTTCATCTCTTCATCTCTCCCTCTCTCTCTTGATCCTCTCTGTTCATCCTCCTCTTCTCTCTCCTGTCCGTTCATCCCCGTCTCCATCCCTCCACTCTCCAACCTCCGTAACTTCTCCTGTCGAAACTCTGGATCCTGGTGAAGGTATGAAGCGGCGCCATGGGTTTCATGGAGTTGTACCTCGAGATTGACCCCGTCACTCTGAACCTCATCATCCTGGTGGCGAGCTACGTCATCCTCCTGCTGGTCTTCCTCATCTCCTGCATCCTCTACGACTGCCGGGGCAAAGACCCCACCAAGGAGTACGCCCCAGACGAAGGCACCTCGGCTCTGCCTCCACCCGGACAGTCGCCCATACGCCTGGTGGTCATGCAGAACTCGCCAGCGTCATCCCACATGGAGTCTGAGAAATTGGTGGCCTACGGAGGGCTGTCCACGCCAGAACTGGGCCGGGAGAGGGAGAAGAGGAGCACGCTGGTGTGATGAGGAGGTGCAAGAGGAGGAACCAGAAACTGTTGCATGACTTTTGTGTTTTTATTTGGAACCTCACATGTACCAGCGGGATGTTCACTTTAGCAGGAGGTAAGAGGTACCATGGAGGTGTGTCCTGGTGTTGTCTGTGGGACATTTGAGTTAACACCAGAACAGAGTAAAAACAAAAAGTTACTAAAGGCTAATATGACGGCTTAAATATAACTTTTCAATAATTGTGTTAAACATTTAAGCCATAGTACTTTGTACTTTGTTGATAAGAATATTTTTGCATAATAACATTCACTGCCAGCAGGGCTGGACATGAGCAGCCTCCACAGATGTGATGTCACCTCCTCCCCCAACCCCATCACTGAGATGAACAAAACCTGAGAGGACGGACAAATAATGAATGGATGGACGGCTTAGATTCAACAGTAGTCCATGGAGACAATCAGTGATTTTGACATGGACACAGTAACCACCGGTTGACTACTACTACCACCTTTTGTTATTAGTTTTTCTGACCAAGATAAATAAGCTAAGTTGGACAGGCAAGTCAAACAATAACATTTTTGGCTTTCCTTTAGTTACACACACTTGCCACAGGGGGCAGCAGTGCAGCTCTTTACACATCAGTTCGTCATTCACTTCTAAATGACCAGGTGTACGTTTATCTCCTGTTTTTGACTTTTTAACTTGTTTTGACTTTTCCTGTCTTTTAGGCCAACATCAAACCTGAGGGAATGTTTGGATTCAGGAATGGGACACCGCAGGACGTCGGTCTTCAACGTTGGGATTACGACATTCCCAAAGACAGAACAGATATTTCATCTCTCCTTCTTCCACTCTACCAAATAAGCTCCGAATACTCTGCCCTCCTGCTCTCTCCTGATTGGCCCTGTCTCAGCTGATCCTACTCTGGGTCTCTGGAGGACTTGGTCCACAGAAGGACAAATCCCTTTATGTGAAAACAATCAAATAAACAGGATTCCACAACCAATGGCTGCGTTCCATTCCTGATAGCAGCTGCATGTAGCTCCACCTCTGTCATATTTCATGTCCAAGGATTATATGATGGATTATTAGGGATCTGTGTGTGTGTGTGTGTGTGTGTGTGTTATGAGTTAGTTCCTGTTTGGGGTTTATATAAGACTCACTTTTCTATAGTGACTTTATTGAGGCTGACAGGAGGCTCTGGGGGTGGAGCTTAACACCACCCTGTTGCTGACGTCAAACTTGGAGTTCAAATCACAGAAGAAAACAGTTTTAATTTTAAGGCAGGGTTGGGCAAACTTTTTGACTCGCAGTCCACAATGGGTCTGAGATCTGGACATGGGAACGAAGTCCAGAGCAGAAAGATTGCACTTTTCGCAAAAAAAATTGTTGTGTGTAAAAGCGATGTATAAAACCTAAATTAAACTAAATTATCTACTGGGGAAATACAGATATTGCACGGAAATGGCAGGAGTATAATGATAGTACAAATAAATATTTAATTTGGACAAGGTTGGCGGGCCGCATTAAAAAGCTAAACGGGCCACATCTGGCCCCCGGGCCTTAGTTTGCCCAAGCCTGTTTTAAGGTATTATTAGCAAGAACAGAGTTTCCATAGCGTGCTAAAAAATTTAGGACATGTAAACTGCACGGGCGTTATATTGAATGTGGACCTCAGCTGGTGTGAGTCATCTGACTGTTCCAGGACAAAAGTTGCGAGAGAACAATCATAGTTTAGAGAAACTTAGAGGAAAACAAACTTCTGGTCCACTGCTGCCTCCTGTGGTGAGACTGTCTCCTGAGGGAAACTCAGTTAAATTATTAACATAAATGCTAAGGATGTCTGATATTAACTGTTGTCTATAATGTCACACTTTATTTTTTGAAGCCGATCTTGACTTCCTCTTCCATCTCACCCTGTATCTTCTACTGTGACTCCAACTACCTCCACCTCCTCCCTCCATCAATCTCCTCTTTGTCTCCTACCTGGTAGCTCCATCTCTAGGATGATTCTTCTACCAATGTATCCACTGTCCCTCTTCTGAACATGTCCAAACCATCTCAATCTGTCTTTTTTTTGTCAATTTGTCCCTCTAATCATGAATTAATGAAACATAATTGTCAGCATCTCGATTATCTCCAGCTGAAACTGAGTCCTTTCTCTGTGGACTCGGGTTCAGTGTTCGATGACAGGAGACAAACCAACGGATCTGTTTGGACCAACTGTGTACCGATAGTTTAGACTAAATCTTACCTGTTTGATGGGAGACAATGATAAACTCGAGCAGAGAAAGTTTGATCCTCCTGCTGGGCTGATGTGTCCTTTACATCGTCGTTTTGACCCTCTGTTTGTCTCATAAGTCGTCAGAAATCGATTGTTGTCCTTCGTGGTTCTGTGAACTGACAGAACCACGAAGGACAACAATCGATTTCTCGGGTTCTGTTACTCATGACTGGCGATTATCGAGTTTCATCATTATCTGTTTTAACAGCGACCAGTCGACGAAGAGGGAGAGTTTTTTTTGTTTTGTATCGGACGTTTCTACGTTTCTCATTGGAAAGGTTAAAAGTTTAAGGTTTAAAACACTTTAAATTATTTACCTTTTTTCCAGTAATCTGTTTGTTTTGTTTTGGTTTCGTTGGTGCTACAACAGGAGAAACTACGACTGTTTTTCCACAGACTGGTAAAAACAGGAATAACCCGAAAAAAACTCAATAATAAAAGTTAAAATTATTACTCTAAACGAAAAAAAGTCGTAACTGGAATTTTCTAATTAAAAATTATTTTAAAAAATAACCCCCGCTGTCAATTAATTTCAGTGGTTAATCAAACACACATGCATCTGTGAAGGGTTGCTGCCCTCTGGTGTTAAAGAATTGAACTACACGTTGAAAACAGAGGACGGCATTAACTGGGTTTTATTTTTCACGAAAACCAAACAATAAATATAAGAAATTACGTGATGTAGAGCAGCTATCCGCAAAGAACGGCCCGAGGTCCGGATGTGGCCCGTTTGGTATTTAATTTTGCCAACCACACTCTTCCAAATGATACAGATATATATATTTATATTATGGTTGTGCTGTAGGGGGCAGTGGTGGTCTAGCGGTTATGGAGGTGCTTTTGTCCCCGACAGGCTGTAGTGTTCCAAGGTTTGTTGTGTCAGGGGGACGACTGTCTGCTTCTGTCACAGTAAAGAACACACACCAACGCATCGGGACCATTTATTTATTGTTTGTGGATCATAAATTTAAAAATATCTGCACAAAATAAAATAAAAAACAGTAAAATAATTACAAAGGAATTAATAAGTGCTTTAGGTCGTGCACATTCTTAGCTTTTATGTTAAAAAAACCCACAACAACAAAGTCTTAAACATTTACCAGCCTGGAAAGGGGCGGGACAGTGGGCGGAGCAACATAGACAGGTAAGCAGAAGGCGGAGTTTGAGGTATTTCAACTACACAGGGAGAAAGCTAAAGTCGCGGCTCCTCCTTGAGCCCCACTCTTTATAAAGGTTTTTTTTTATCTTAAATACAGGTTTAAAAGTGACGTAGGAAATAACAGATTTGTACAAAAACAAGAATACATTTGTATAAACATTAAAACCTTTTCTTTATATATCAATATATTCTCTCTGACTGTTTTTACACATATATATGCTTTAGTTTTTGGTCTGTAGTAAAGAAAGTGGTTCCGTCCTTGTACATTCATGTCTTGCTCAGCCACTGGGGGCACTCTTATCAATGAGAGTTAAGTCAAAGCAACTATTGCACTAAGAGGGAAAGAGGTCTGGTTTTAACAATCCAGGACAAACAATCTAAAAAAGAAATAGTGCCACCTGCTGGTGAGTGTATGGTTAAAACATGCACAAGATTCTTCAGTTCTGCTCTAACAAGACCGTAGGGCAGGACTGAGGGCTTTGGTGGACTAGAATAGGAAACCAAGGAGAGAATAAAGCAATTGTTGCAGCACGGCTGCCTCTGTTTCTGAGTTCCTACACGTATGTTTCCGACCAGACACTTTAATCCTTTGTTTTCTTTTACTGCAGTCACACAATCTGACCACAAGAGGCAACAGTTGTCCAACAACGTTTGCATTTCTTTAAATATACTGTGAATTCTTGGTGAGAAAGTCTGATGACAGTGAAACAACGCAGTGGAAATATTTACATAATAGTTGATTAAGCTGATGTAGTTAATTAGCTGTAGCCTCTAAAAAAAACGATGTGACTGTCGACGATGTTAACGAGCTGAAGAGAATCTTCAAGAATAGCAGATTGGAGCTGGTGTCGAATATATAAATTCTTGTTAAAAGTCTAAAATCTTTTTTTTCCCGTGTTCTCAACGGCAGCCATGTTTTCACTGAGAGTTAACCTACCCGTGGGACTAGGCCTAGCACAAGGGGGCGCTTAAATCACAGTCTGTGCATACTTTAAACAGCACCTCATTCAAGCACACACTATTTAAGAACCTGTACTATCCCTTTAAGTTCTATGATGATGTCATCACATCCAAAACATGATTGAAGTCAGGACTGTGGTTAAACACGAGGGAGGAGCCCCGTCACATGGGCTCACAGCGGCCCGTGCTGGGCCTCATACTTGGCCAGGACGTTTTTGGTTCGTCCCAGCTCCTTCCTCAGTTCGGCCACTTCCTGTCTGAGGGCGGTGTTCTCCTTTTCCAGGTACCCGGCCCTGATGGCGATCTGGTTCTCCTTCAGACGACGAGCGTCACGTGACCTCTTTGCCGCCATGTTGTTCTTCCTGCGCCTGGCCCAATATTTATCATCCTGCAGAGAAGAGACGTAAGAGAACAAGATTACTGCAGATGCAGGGCTGGGTTCAGTCCGTGCTCACTACTCCCCCTGGTGGACCAACTAGTGGGTCTTTGGTTTCAACATAATTAATGTTGTAAACATCCTGAAATAAAGAGATGACGGACAGGCCTTTACCTTCAGATCCTCAGGGATGAAAATCTTCCGAGCTTTTTTGATCATGGGCTGCGGCTTCAGCTCCTCGGCAGAAAATCTGCGTTTACGGGGGTCAAACATCTCCTGACCTGGGACGCTGGACAGAGCCAAGTCTGCGGGGTCAGGCTCATAGCCGGTGGAGACCTGGATGGAGTCTGGATCGATGGGACTAGGAGTGTTCCTGGAGCTGGACGCACCTGAGAGGGCAGAGGGGAGACACAACAGATGATTAACATCCTCTGAATTCACTTTCATCAGAGATGTAGTACTCGGCTGCAGCCACAAGGCGGAGACAGGCAACGTGAGATGTGACGGTGAAGTATGAACACCCCATTGACAGCCAATCAGAAGGCCTCACCTGACTTATGGAGCAGTAACAGGTCAAGGCTGAGGTCAGGTCATCTGTGTGTGTGTGTGTCAATGTATAACCTTGACAGATTAGCCAGGTTAAACCAAATATGATAACAAGCCAGAAATTACAACTTTAAATACATAAATATATGTATTATAACCCAGATTAGACCCTTTAGGTCCACCAGCCTTGACAAATTGATGTCCTAATCAGAAATTAAAGATTAGGTTGAGGGCCGCTAGAGAGAACGTTCATTTGTGAGAGTAGAGAAGGTTAAAAACAACACAGATTAAGATTAACCAGATTAGCTAACCCTAACCCTTGCAATGGCTGTGAAAACTAACCCAGTGCTGGGAATATTTAGAACACAGTCAGTTCAACACTTTTATCTGCGGTTGTTACGAGACCAGAGAACCAGTTCCTCAGCGTCTCCACCTCAGGAACAGGATGAAGATGTTTGTCTTTCATTAGTTTCTGTTGAATTCTGGCCGCTCTAATCTGACTCTTATCTCTCCCTGGTAGAAGCGTCCGGGGAAACACAAATATTCCAGATTACAACACAGATTACGCTGCTATTTCCAGACCTCAGCGCCTCAGATTAACTCTGGCCTCAAAGTTCTAAAGGAGAAGGTTCCTCCTTCGGACCTTCCACATCATTTACCCCTTTGAGCTCCTGCTCTGTGTGATTATTCATCTGACACTGGATTATCAGCTGTGATGTCATCAACACAGTCCAATCCATCTGGGACTCAAACCCAGAAAATGTTTCTACTTCACTTCATATCACCAGCCCTTGCAATGTCCTGGTGTACCACTGGGGGCAGGTATAACCTAAGAATGACACTAGAGGAAGAAAGTGATAAAAATGCCAGGGAGAACTTTTCAGAATAAAGATGAGTCTTTGTTGTAAAAAGTCCAAACTCAGAGCTGACCTCAGGGTCTCCCTGTTTTTGGGTTTTTAACCACGACGCGGTTTGTTAATAAAAACTCCCACGTCTTCATTAAATAGAAAGAGCCTTTTCTTCTGGGTTTTGCGTCATGTTTTCAGAAAATAAAAGTCTGAGCTGTCATGTGACATCAGTCTGGTTTGGAGCCATCTCCTCCTCAGTCAGTTGACTTTGTTTTCCTGCCCCTTCGCCTTCGGGCCACGATCTTCAGCCTCCTGCACACCTGCACGTACGCCCTGCCGAGGACGTCACCAATAATCGTCGGAACCAGTCCGACCGTCGGCCGTTTTGACTGAGATCGCACACTTACTCAGTGTGTGCGAGCGGCAGACAGACAGACAGGCAGCCAGGCAGGCTGTGGGTGTGTACATACATTAGCTGTAGGTGACTGCTGGCCTACTTCTGCAGAGAACACAATGTTCTTACAGCACTGACCTCGTGTAGGGACAGGAAGACACACACACACACACACACACACACACACACACACACACGCACGCACACAAGCATGTGTGTAACACACATGTAAACAATCTGTGTAGACACTAAATGAGTCTGGTCACATGGCCTACTTCTGCATGGAACGCTATGTACTTAAACTGCTGATCTCATGCCAAGACACACACATGTGTGTGTGCACACACGCACACACACACACACACACACAGAGCACTGGGCACAGTCACATGTTCCTGCATGCTGTGAGAGGAGCGCTTGTTTTCTTTCTGCACAAACACAAGGGACAGGGAGGTACACACACACACACACACACACACACAGCTCAACAACAAAGTGGTCAGCTGTTCATTAATGACAGTTTAATGGTTTCAACTTTCTTCATCTGTGAACTTCCACCTCCTCCTTCTCGTCCTTCTCCTCCTCCTCCTCCTTCTCTACAAAAGTCCAATTCATTGATTTTGGCTCACAGGATGCAACTGTACCTGGCTCACTGCTGCCCCCGATGGCCAGTTTGTGTCACTGACGTTAATCTTTAGGACTCAGGTGATTGTCGCCCAATTGTTGTTGTGCGACTGACTGCCTCATAAACCTCTACTTCTACTACCTTCCTGAATTTCACGTGGGATACTCCTGAGGACTTAATAAAGTTTTATCTAGCTATCTGACACAAATGTCCTGACTTATGTCAGCAGGGGGCAGTCACGTCTCTTTGTGCGTATCTACTTCTGAATAAAGTGTGGTTCCAGATGAAGTTTTGAAATGTCTTGTGAATTATTCAACTTCCTGGTGTTAGCGCACTGACCTGCTTTGATGGGGCTGTTGTGGAGGCAGTTCCTGGAGGCGGTGTTGGTGTTGACGGAGGTGGAGGCATGGTTGCTCAGGTCCATCACTGAAGACGCGGGCGTGGGTGGGGCCGGCGGCAGGATTGGAGTTTGCGGAGGTTGGTGCTGGTGCTGGTGGTGCTGGTGGTGCTGGTGGTGGTGATGGTGGGCTGGGCTGGAGGGGATGCCGTTCTCCGACAGGAACTCCTCCAGGTCCATGTACTCCAGCTGGAAGTTGTCCCCATCATAGGGCAGGGTCTTGTCCCACAGCGTGGGGCCCAGGAAGGCAGACTGGGGGGCGCTGTGGTCCTCATCCAGGTTCTTCTCCTTCTCTTGCTCTTTACTGAATGCTAAAGAATGAGCCAGAGAAGAAGAAAGATGGACGTTAAGTCCAGTTTTAACAGGTCAGAAAACAAAACATCACTGGTCTTTCACCAACGTCTCGTAAAGACGGTATGGGCATTTTGCTGCCTCCTGTGGTCACTTTGTGACATTGTGGCAACTGTTGGTCAACATTATTGACCAACAGGGGGCGCATGAATTCTCTATAACAATGCGGCAGGATTGGAGTTTGTGGAGGTTGGTGTTGGTGCTGTTGGTGCTGGTGGTGCTGGTGGTGGTGATGGTGCGCTTGTAAATGGAACACTGTACAGATGTCACTAGTCCATAACGTATTAATACACGTTACTGCAGTCAATAATTACTTAATTATAGTTATACGTAATAATTATTGTTTATTGCCGTGCAATAAAACAACTAATAAAACAACTTTTAATTCATCAGGTTAAGAAATTCTGATCTATAGACAATTAAAAAAGACTTGTCAAGTTTCCACGGGCCATCACAAATGATTTTGCGGGCCGGATTTGGCCCCCAAGCCTAGAGTTTGACACGTATGCTGTACAATAAATGTAAAAACTTGTAATAAAGACGTTATCGGCCGATATTAACACGATTAAGTGACATCAATAAAACGATTTTATTATTGGTTAAGTTTGATAGAACACATAGGCCTCTCAGACGTTAATTGCGCCACCCATCGGTAAATATCGGTATTGGAAAATTAAGACATTATCAATGAAAGTTAACATCAGAAATTATTATATTATATTATTATTATTATTATTATCAAATTATTTCATCTTTATTTCACCTGGAAAATAACTATAATAAATTATTAAATAATAGACATATTGTCTTGAGGTTGTTGGATAAAATCCCTGTCTTTCTGTCCCACTGTCTGGTTGCCCCACCACCTCCCTCCCCGGGGGCAGAACTTTCACTGATCCCCAGGAGAACCTGTTGAAGATGACTCGGAATCGAACATTTCAGGATCATAAAGTTTTCTCCTGGTTCCACGGACGGATCACGCACGCGCACACGCACCTTCATGCTGCAGCGGCAGTTTGAGCGGATTCTCCAGCAGCGACTTCAGGACTCCGTGCGTGGCCGCGGGCAGAAAAGAAGGGTTCGGATGGTGTCGAGACATGTTCTCCAGAGCGCCGCCTTCAGACTGAGCCCAGGGATCGCGGCTCCGCCAACAAACCCAGCGACAGACGGACGAGAAGAAGATCAGGAGATGAAGATGTTTGACGGACTCCTTCCCACTGCGGCTACATCCGAGGAGGAACCGTCGACTAATCGACTCTCTGTGGTCCCGGAGTCGGGCGTGTAGAAAAACAAGTGCGTCAGAACCACAGTGAGCAGCAGCAGCAGACACACACCGACAAACGTGTGACAACCGAGCGCGGGTGACGTCACACAGACTCCGCCCATACACCAACCCCTCGGCGGCCGCTGCTTGGAACAAATAATGGAAATATTATTGTCATTAGTGAAAATAAACACAGAATAACGAGGTTTAAATTCATTTATATCAAGTTAAACCTTTTATTTTCAACTTCACTGAACTGTGTGTGGAGGAGAAGCTGCAGTGAGAAGAACCCTGCTGACATCTTCATCTCCTTCATCTCCATCATCTGCTCTGTCTGTGTTCAGCTTGTGTTGATCATCTTCATTTTTATCAACACTCGTTGATTTTTTTTTTTTACTTTTTTCCTTCATTTCATGACAGATGTCATGAAAACATCATTTCTCCATTAGTTTGAACGTCTTTAACGTCCACACACACTCACATGAAGAAGGGATGCTGGGTCACATGAGTGGGCCGGCTTGACCTACTTTTGTCCAATCACAGGCCTCCATCTCCCGCTCTCCTCCCCCACCATCTGCCTCCCGTCTGGTCACGTTGAACCTCGTGTGCTCTGAGAAAAACAGAGGAAGGAATGAGGCGCAGAGAGGGGAGAGGAGAGGAGACGAGAGGGGAGGAGAAGAGAGGAGAGGAGGGAATAGGTGAGAAGAAAAAAGAAGAGGAGAGAATAGGAGGGGAGAGGAGAACAGAGGAGAGAAGAGGAGACGAGAGGTTAGGAGGGGAAAGGAGGGAAGAGAAGAGAAGATAAGAAAAGAGAAGAGGGGGAGAGGAAAGAAGAGGAGAGGAGTGGAGAGAAAAGGAAAGAAGGAGAAAAGAGGAGAAGAGAGAATAGGTGAGACGAGGAGAAGGACAGAGGAAATGAGAAAAGAGGAAAGGAGAGGAAAGAAGAGGAGTGGAGAACAGAGGAAAGGAGTGGAGTGGAAAGGAAAGATGAGGAGAGGAGGCGAGAGAGAAAAGAAGAGGAGAGGAGTGGAGAGAAGAGTGAATGGGGGGAGATAGTGGGGGAGAGGAGGAGAGGAAAAAAGAGGAGAGAAGAGATGAAGAGAGGAGATGAGATGTAGGAAGAGGAGAGGAGAGGAGACAGGCAGAGCAAGAAGAGAAAAGAAGGGGAGAGGATGGAAGAGCAAAGGAAAGAAGAGGACAGGGGAGAAGAGTGAAGGAAAGGAAAAGGGAGGAGAGGACAGGAGAGAATGGGAGAGGAGAGAAGAGGAGAGGAGAGTGAAAGAAGGAAGAGGAGAAGAGATGAGAGGACAGGACAGGAGTGGACAGGACAGGAGTGGAGAGAGGAGGAAAAAAATCCTAAATCATCATAAATACACATATGTTGGTGTTTAAAGGCCACATCACCTTTGGTAACATGTAACATTCATCCACAGCGCCCCCACCAGATCACCCTACTCCCCTGCGGCACCTGGAGGAATTGTACGTCTCCGCCCTCGTCCCTGTACCTACTGTAAGAGTCTGGGGGTAAAAACCCTCTTGTCCCTGTTTCAGGAAGAACAAAGGAGGTGGAGACACTGATGCCTGTGTGAGGACAAGAGGCCCGTAAACCAACACCGTCTTTCACACCTGCACAGAGGGACGGGTTGTGGTGTGAAAGACGTATTGGTGACAGGGGACGTGACAAACAGCATGTCAGCACATGTGTGTGAACACATTTTACACACACACTCACACACACACACCTGATGGATAATTTAATAGATTTTTCTTTCATTTTTTAACCCACTGTTTGTTTGATTTTCTCACTACTGCCACCCTGTGGATGACATCTGATCATTGTTTTCTTTCCTGCTGGCACTTTTCTTCTTCTTCTCCTTTCGACTTATCCCGTTGTTCAGGTGTAGCCACAGCGAGTCAACAATTTCCATCTCACCCCGTCCTCTGTGTCCTCTACTCTAACTCCAACTACCTCCATGTCCTCCCTCACTGCATCCATCAATCTCCTCTTTGTCTCCTACCTGGTAGCTCCATCTCTAGGATCATTCTTCTACCAATGTATCCACTGTCCCTCCTCTGAACATGTCCAAATCATCTCCATCTGTCTTCTCTAGCTTTGTCTCCAAACCTTCCTGTCTGTGTTGTCCCTCTAATCACCTCATTCCTGATCCTGTCCATCCTTGTCTCTCCTAAAGAGAAC